>SNQJ01S0029796.1:35651-59766 GCA_010110895.2 Picea sitchensis
GAGAGGAGAAGAAGGGTGGCGCATCTCTTGAGGAGGACTTTTTCTGTATTGGTTGAGTTATCTCTTGAACATTGTATAAGCTATTTATGATAAGGAAGTTTTTGCTGGGTTTTCTTCCCCTAGAGGGTTTCCCAGGATAAATTTTGTGTCTCTTGTGGATGTGTATTTCTCGATGATCTAGTTCTTATTATGCTCTTATCTTATGAAATGCAAAGAACTATAATAATGGCATAAACATTAACATATGACACTGCCACCTATTTGGTCACCAAACTAGGGTAGTAGATCTTAGTGGCATAGCCAAGAGAAAGGGGATCTCATCATGATCCAGCCTTCTCATTTCCATGAAATGTTTGTGGATAATAATGTCACCTCTAGTTATCAAGCTAGGATAGTGGCCCTCAAATATTCCCTTGAAGCACAAAAGAAAAAGATAAAAATAAATAAATCTAAGAATAAAAGGCAATGAATGGGCTAGGAAACAATTTCATTTATGACAAGATGAAACTCTCCCTCTACAAAGGCACCTGCATGTAATACATTACATTTCCATGTTATTACATGCACCCCATGCCCAAATACTTACCCTATGACACCTCATACACTTACATGACTTGGATTAGATCCCACCTGGGAAACACTTGAAACTTAAGAGAGGTTAGCCTAATAGAACACCTTGAGACCTTATCCAAACCTAGATTTTCAAGTTGCATAATGTCTTTGATCATTTGTCTGGGTTAATGGGGGTTTGATGCACATGTTTGGGTAATTTAATTATTGGATGTGATTTACATGATATGATCCTTGTGACTTATGAACCCCTGGAGGGCGTACTTTATTTTGTTGCACGACCTTGCCCGGTGGATAGGTACACATGAGGGAATGATTATATTGAACCTTCATGGAGGCTTAAATCCCACAGATGGATGCTTCAAACCTAGCCAGGGGTAAGAAGAAATTGAATATTTGTACTAGGAAAAATAAGGATGTTTCCTTTGGAGCCACCCTGGAAGACCTAGACCCAGGGGTAACTTGTTCTTCCACATGGAAATTATCTCGTAAGGGCCCTGGAAGTCACCATCATGACCCTAGATGTCATCTAGAGCTAGGGTTTTCATTTTGGAGGCATTTATAAGCCTGGTGGCACGTGTGGGCATCATTTGAGGCCTCTAGAGGCCAAGAGCCCTACATTTTAGGCTCAATGTTCCACCTTTAGGCCTCAATGTCACCCTAGAAGGGCGTGACATCACCCTTGGAGGTTTCTTTAGATGCTAATTAATTTTTATTATGTCAAAATTGTATTTTTTTGTAAATTGTCCAGGTTGGCCTTATTTTGACCCGAAAATTAATTAAAGGTCAAAATTTTGTATAAATAAACATAAAGTGCTCTCATTTTTTCATCACAACTCACCTCTCACAATATTGAGGACTGAAATTTTCTCCCTAAAGGGGTTATTGTCTGAAATTACCAAGGCACACTTGCTTGTAGGTTATTTTGGATGCATTTTGCATCATTTCTTGGTGAAATTTTGGCAAATCTAGGGTTTTTGTGCTTGATTATTCTTGGTGAAGTAAGTAAATCTGCAATTTTTATTTCATGATAAAAGTATGTGGTATGTTTACCTGTTCATATTTAATATTATGAAATTTCTGGCTTGAAACACTAGGAGTAAGAAACATAAGGTGCTTCTTTCCTACTCTTTATTTTGCTAGTTTTGCTTAAGAAATCTTGTCTAGACAAACTTCTAGAGCCCTAAAGTGCTATAACTTTAGAAGCTTTGTCTAGTTCTTATTGCATTAAACAATTTTCAAGAGTCTAAGGATAAGAGAAATCACTAGGGCCTAGAAGTGCCTACACCCTAGTTGAACCTTCTCTTTGAGGCTTGGTGCTTGAGAACTTAAGGTACTATTTCTCAAGCTTCCACCTTGTTATCTTTTAGACAAGTATAATCATTGTTGTCAATCCAAGTTAATGTGCGGATATAATTGACTCCATAAACCCTAAAGGCACTAGTCTCTTGTCTCTCTTTTGTTGGAAGGTTGATCAAACTCTCAAACACTGTTCTCTTAAGCTATTACTAATTAAATCTAACACTAATTTAGCCTAGATCGCTAATTTTCTTCTTGTTGTAATAAATGTTTTCTATAGCCATCTAGCTGCAACAAATTTTCTGCATAATTGACTTTGAATGCTAATTAAACACTTCGGAAGTTTCGTATGAAATTTGATTATCATTCTTCTTAGTAAATGTTATATTTTCACTACCTTTTCAAGAAATTCTAAAGAGCTTTTATTGGAGTCATTATAATTTATTAATTGTTGTGTAAACTTATTAACTGCTTCAATTTTATATCAGCTAGCACTTATTTTCACTTTCCATTGTCTATTAAGGTGTTATTATCATATTTGTACCTGGAATTATTGTATATGCATGCTATATTGTCTTGTTCCGGGAAGGTAGATCAAGCACTTCATTAACCTCATCTTTTAGACACGAACTTAGTGACTTTGGTAACTAGTGAGAGGGGGGAATATATCTTGACCATAAGCCTAATTTTCCAGCCCTTTAGGTTACCGGGGAAACCTCCCCTAGGGTAGACCATTCCTATCCCTAAAAAGTGGGGATTTCCTATTAAGGTGACACTAATAGGATATCTTGTTTGTTACACCAATCTCCCTTTATTGCCTTGGGATTTGGGCAAGTATATATTGTGTGATAACAGAGCTCATCATCCTCCTAAACTAGAACCATAACGGTTATCCCTTCAGACGTGGTGATATAAAGAAAATAATATCTATTGTAGTTTGAAGGCTTCAGTGGAGGTGTCGATACAAAGGATTTATTAAGAACGTCAATAGATTCCTAGGCTCGCTCATCCCATACAAACGGATTTTCCTTATTCAAGAGATGCATGAAACCCTTAGTTATATTGGCATAGTTTACTATAAACCGACATAAGAAGTTAGCCTTCCCCTGTAAACCTTGAAGTTGACGAATGATGCATGGTGGAGGAAATCAAAGTATTGCCTCAAAATCCATAGCATCCACCATAATCCCATGCTCAAAGACTAAGAATCCTAAAAGACGACCAGACCTAATTCAAAAGATGCACTTGTGAGGGTTTAAACGGATGTGATAATAATGACATCTCTAAAATACTAGTCGAAGGTGAGTAGAGTGATCTACTCTCTTGTGAGAGTGAGCAATGAGATCATCGATGTAAGATTCAATAATGTGTTTAATATCATGAAAATAAAAGTTCATGGTGCATTGGAAGGTTTCTCCAACGTTTTTAAGGCCGAAAGGCATTGTTCGGTATGAAAAAGTACCCCAAGGAAAAATAAATGTCGTCTAATGTTGAGCCTCAGGTTTGATCTGAATTTGATTATATCCTGAAAATCCATCCATAAAAGAAAAAACCTCGCTTTCTTGCACACTCATCAAGAATATGATCAATGAAAGGTGTCGATAAGTTGTCTTTAGGACAAGCCTTATTCAGGTCTTGAAAATCCATACACATATGGATGGTTCCTTGTTTTTTATTCACAGGAACGGGGTTCGATAAACATTTAGTCAAGGGAACAGGGTAGATGAAACCAACATTAAGTAGTTCCTCTACCATTGCCTTAATGACAGGGGCCTTCCTAGGATTAATAGATCTAAGACATTGTCAAATAGGTCTAGCATATGGATAAGTTTTGATCTCATGTTCGATAATGCGAGGGTAGATTCTTGGCATCTCTTCATATGACCAAGTGAATACATCACAAAATTCTTTGAAAATATCTGTGTAGATATGAATTTCTTCAAGCGAACAATCCGCACCAATATATACATTTTCAAATTTTCCAAGAATTCGAGAGATGTTGATCGTGACGGCAGGATAAATATTCACCATGTTTCCTTCAACATAAATTCCATGTGTATCTAGTGGAACCATAGGGTGACTGACCATCTCACTCAAGGTAGATATAAAATCATCATGTTCGATCCTAACAAGCTCTAGGAGGAAGTAAGAGAGATGATTCATATCATCCCATGGCCTATCAGCTGAGAATTTTAAATCACTGGGATCAAAGGCCTAACTGATGCATTGGGACTAGCATGCGCTAAGGATAACTTATCAATCATCATGATTTTCCCTTCGCAAGGAAAACATAAAGTGCAAAAAATAGACGATACGACTGCAGTCATAGCATAATCCCAATTATGCCCTAGTAATAAATTATAGTCAAGGGGTGCATCAACCACCTTGACATCCATATCCACTGTCTTTACATCTAACTAGACCAGAAAGGTGGGAATAATTATGTGGGGTTTGAAAGAACGACTATCAAATGTGGTCAACATAGTCAAAGATTGAGAGAGGGTTGCAGATCCAATGGATTTTCAATAGGTTAGGGACATCAAGCACATTGCAGCACCCTCATCAATAACAATACGTTTGATTGTATACTTTGAGTAATTTGCATGGATTTGAAAGGCCACGTGGCAAGGAAATCAAGGCTTCACATCTTTGATGTAAAACTTGATAACCTTAGAGCCACACAATTATTGAGCTCCTAAAGAAGAAAACAAGACATTCTGTTGTGAAGGACACGTCTGGAGTACCTCCAAATCCAACATCGCACAAGGGGTTCGACTCATATGTTCGACAATTGAATAGTTCTAGGAAAATATAGAATTAGGGTCATGGTAAGAGAATTTTAGTACTCCTTTCGGAATATGAGGTGAAGGCTCTATATTTTCGATTTATAAAGGTGTTTTTGGAGGAGGGGGAGACTGTGGACCTAGAAAAATATGTGAAGAATTGTAATCACGAGATCGAGTGGCTACATTAATATGAGACTTGACCATATTTACACATAGATGGTCACCTTCATGTGCCTGGGGTTTTGATTCCCAATCGATGAATTTTCGGCATTAGAGGAGCTCGAGGCCATGTGCTTATTATGCATAAACTAATTGGTCAACACATTGGGCAATTGAGATAAGAGCCTCGTGACTTCCTCAAGTTTGGGGCATAAGTGGGTAAGGTGATCATCTGTACAAATTTTACAAGGAAACTTCACCTTCCTCTTTTCTTTCTTTCCCTCACCAACATTGTTATTTGATCTATCATTGTTAGCGTTGTACTTGGGTTTATTATTATTATTTCTCCCACCCTTATGATTATTACCATGTGCTTTTTTTATATTCCCTCTTGGTTGTTGGTTACCATTTGGGTCGGTTGACAATTATATAGAATGCACATTTATCGATTGAGTGGGAGTGGAGGATGAAGATGAAGCTTGTCCTGCTACAGACTGGCTTAGAGACAACTCCTTCAACTAGTTTTTCACCAAGTCTGTATAATTGTATTTACAGATCCTATAATGACATCGGAATGAGGCCCAAGATTTAGTCTTGGGTCATAATTTGACCTTGGTGCGTTAGGAAGAATTTTGTATAACATCCCAAATTGAGCATATATGAGGTCCAATTGCTAGGCTTTGAAAATAGATTCCTCTTCAGATGTTACCCCAAATGTAGAAACATCCTTCAAAATATAAGGTAATAAATACTTAAGGATCCATTCCAACAGGAACTGTAGAGGAATGTAGGCTTTGATAAATCTCTTATGTATATGCCAATCTTGGATATGGTCTGAGATATGGGTTTCTTTATCATGGAGGAGGGCCGATAGAAGTTCTATCTTGGCATCGTAACGAACCCACAATTGGAAGTGGTTAAGAATGACTAAAACCATATGATTAAAATTTTTGTATGTTCCCCCTAACAACTCAATGTACCACTTTGTTGCAACCCCTGTGAGGGTTCATTGAAACAATCTCAAATGAATAGAATCGTCATTAATGGAATTGGATGAGCACCAAAGATCAAAAGCAGTAACATGATCACCTGGATCCTCACTAGTCTTGTCATCGAATTTCGGAATGTCTGAAGTAATCTTGGTGGGGATGGGGGGCCATGACGGGTCATGACGCATCGGGTCATTCATTAATATTTACAAGCATGGAAAAAAAAGTGTGGTCATAAAAGGGGGCCAGGGTTGTGGCATGTGAGCCAATGCTCCTAGGAAATATTGATGTTGAGGGATCACATCCCATCCAGGGTTTTGGTATGCACCATGGCCCTATCAGGTATGGTAATATCCTCCTCCAAACTAATTCATAAGAAGGTTGTGTGGGCACCATACCTGTAGGAATGTTATAATGGGTGTTATAAACATTTGCCCCAACTAGAGGAGATCTAGGCTAGGGGTTTCCCATAGTATGAAAATTACTCCCTCTGGGTTGAAATTTGGAGGATAGGAGTGGATTCATCATACCAAACATGTTAGTCAAAATCGATGTGGAGGCGAAAGGTGGAAAGGACATAATATAGGCAATATCTTGTCCTCATGGTGTAGCTTTTCCTCCTGGTTGATTACTTCATCCAGGAGCATTAAGAATAGGATTAAACCCAAGACGAAAAGGAGGTTGGATTCCAACACATGTAGGATGTTTTGGGGGAATATGAGCTCCACCAAACAAGAGTGGAATATGCAGAGGATACATGCCCCCAGGTCCAATACTATGATTTGTATTATTCGCTGGAATGGAATACGAAAGTTGTGATGTCATATTCAACATACCAAAAGAGAAAGGGTTAAAGACCAAAGGGATGGACTAAAAATTCTATCCAGGCATACCAAAAAGAGACTCGAAAGGGTTCATTACTATGGGTTGAGTAGCAACCACAGGCCGGATAGGTGTGATGATGGGAAACTCCAACACTACAACCGTAGTAGTTGAAGGAGTCGAAGGAGTTCCATTAACTATAATAGGTATAGGAGTTGAAGGACTCCCAATATCTTTCTGACTCGACTCGGTACTCATACTTGTATGCTCACAAGTTTGGTAGGTGGAGGTGTGTGTACCATGTTTGATAACTTTACACCTTTTAGAAGGAAAAGACTCAAGATGCGGTGGTAACTTTAACAAATGGTGGTACCTGCGAGGAAGTTGGTATGGCTCCACGATGACTCAAGACTTGATATACAAAAACAAATCCTAAGGCCAATTAACAATCAAAGAGCACACCAAGATAAACAAATAGGCCAAATGCACACAAACACAATATAGTAGCTGAAAAGGGGTCTCCCTCACTAGAGTAGGTATGCCTTGCCCAAGAGGGGCCTAAGACTCCCTTCAAAAGATCGGAGGTATCATAATCATTTATAAGGGCCCTCGTGGGCTTAACAACGTAGTTGGTCAGATCCCCCCAGAGAGGTAATCCTCCATAAAGGTCATGTGTTGTTCGACCCTTATTTGACTCAGGTCACCTGTATAATAACCCCTACAAGTAACCTATGTGGCTACCTATGTCAAGCAACTAAATCCACCACTATATAACCATTGCACAGGAGAACAGTTGTAAGTCAGGTCCACCATATGGGAAGGGTAACAAAGCCCAAAATATTGAAAGCATCACCTCTCACCGAGGTAAATGTACTAGCAAGACCCCAAAATACGAATAGATCCCCAAAAATATCTCTGACGCTAAGAAGGTATTAGAGGGATATCTTTGCAACCAACTTTGCGCGACCTCATGCTTAAATCTGGTGTGACAAGAGCATCTCGACGTCACTAATTACACAATGGATTTCACCACTCCCTGGTCAGACACATAGGTTGAGTTTAATATCCTTGGAGAATTTTACTCACAAAATCCTATTCCAAGGCCCTATATCCTATGCTTGTTTGTGTACTCTAAAAAATGAAATAATTTCTAATCAATTTTAATTAATTATTGCTACTTTTAATGGCTTTGTTTACTTAAGAGATGTGGTTTTAAAACTGATGATGTTATTACTCAACAAATTAAAGAAATGAATATGAACATAAAGCTAAGTCTTAATCTTCAATTCTCAAAAGATGGTGAGATTTCAAAATGAAACTTTGAATTCAACTCTGCAATTTCAATAAGATGAAATATTTCCATATGTATCAAGATCAATACTAAAAACCCAAAAGAGAAAATGCCAAAAATGCAAAATGTATATTTTTGTATTTTCAATATAAATAAATGAAAATGCAAGGACTTAATAGTATCTTGATATATAGACCCTACTACAAGCAAAAAGAGACAAGCCAAGGAGGATACCAAGAAGAAAACACTCAGACCAGGATGTAAGGACAACCAATGAAAAAGATGATGAGATATAAAATCGACTGAAAATTCAACAATAAAAAGGTTTCCTAACACTCTGCAAGCACTCAATAGTTAGGACAGAGACCCAAGAAGACTCAAGAACTATCAAAACTCACCCACCAAACACCAAACTCATAAAATAAGCTAAAAATGTTGATGTATGTGACTATTTAAGAAAAAAACACGTATGTACCCGCCCTATAGAAGGATATCTCGTGTATGTATGCGTCTATCAAGGGAAAATCTATGTATATGTATTAAAACACTGCCAGGGACAGGATAAGGTCGAGAAACTTAGATGAAAAATAAAAATAGACTTTAAAGCAATCAGGCAACAAGGAAAATCACTCTATGGCATGGGGTAAACCACAATAGATGGAATGACTGCAGAAATCACCTCTAATCCCAAGTATGATATATAAATGAAAATGCTAACAAGACAAGGTGAATATCCTACCTCATCTGGACGTTCGATGAAGACCATCATTGAACACGTGACTCAAAGCTTTATACATGTAACTTGTCCTCAACAACCAAGATACGCAAGCATATGGTGATAATATATCATGTTATCACATACGATAGTATAATCCATTAACATTCATAACAAATACACCCATGGAATAATAATTCAAATATTTGCAAGATATCAATTGGATGAGAAAAGATTATTTGTATTAAAAAATGATCAACATAAGTGTATAAGTGACAAATGTTTGTGTCGGCACGTCTCGGAACCGAGAAACTAAGTCCCTTCGAGTTGGGCCTCCACCACTTCAATCATCCACCAAATGCAAGCTCATATAAGAGAGGAAATGAGGTTCTCCATCAAATAGGGAAGAGCTTGGGGGATTAACAATGTGTTCAGACTTTAAAGGACAAAGGGATGCAGACTCAATGTGAAGTGAAAATTTCTATAGAGTATTTTTGCTCTCAAAAGTTGAATTTTCTCCTCCTCCATGGTTTGGATATGGCCCAATTTATAGCCTTCAAATGGAACTGAAGGGACGAGTTGGATGTTTCCAGTATATGGAAGGTCAAGGATCATAAATCTCATGATGTGACATGACAACCCCACACAATTTTTAATTTTGAGGACGAAACTTGATGTATGTGGGATGTAGTGGTGCAACTTGCGTATACACATGTTGTCTAACTAGTAGGGCATGCATATGTGTAAAAATATGATTTTTTGGCTCTGGGAAGTGCAAAAGGGGAATTCAAGTCTACATAGGGAAATGGAAATTCCTTCTGAGCAAGTTGCATGGGGTGAGGAAAAACTTTCTATAGCAATTATGTCCAATATTGACAATGCTTGACATTCAAGTCACCTTCATAACAATATGTCCAATATTGACAATGCTTCTCAAACCAACCAATCAATGATAGTTCTCCTATTTATATAGGTTGATATCAATTAAAACCAAATTGCCAACAATACCCCCCTTTGTTATTGATGGAAACCTTAGTAAAACAATATTACTTCCCTTGTGATATGTATTCTATATTTTGAGTCCTTTGACCTGATTTTGTTTTACTCTTTATCTCTACCCCTTTGACAACAATGAGAAAGAGAATATTTCTCTTCTCCCCTTGAGATGGTGCTCCCCCTAAGGTGATTCTCCCTATGAGGTGATGCTCCCCTATCTTTGTCCCATTTATTTTGGACTTTGTTTTTATTTTTTATCTCTCTGCTTTTGACATCAATGAAAAACGAAAGAAAAATTTGACTACTTTCATCCCTCCTGTGAATGTGCCAGTTGTTATCTCAATCTCTTGGGATTTTTGTGTTCAAATAGGGTTTTACTTCCTTCTCCTTTGTCGTAATGGACAAGGGTGTGAAGCTTATTGATATTTTTGATCTATTTCTTCTTCTTCTTGATATTATTTAGTTCTTTTATTCCAAGAGATCTTTACTATTCTTTCATATCATTAATAATGTTTCTCTGTTCATACTGTGTCTTTATATATTTTGAACTCATTTTGTTTCTTTCTTCTTTAGATATTATTTTTTTTATTCATCATACTATTCTACAGACTGATTTTCTTTTGAGAGTTCATCATCATCATCATTTTTTTGTGTACCATTCTTCATCTTCTTATTTATAAATTCTTCTTCCTTGAGCTTGTTCCTCTTCATATGCAAAGCTCTGAATTTGACATTACTTATTAGGAGTTTCATCCATCAGTTTATTGTTATCAATTTCTTCATTTTTAGGTGCAATATCTTCACCATATTTCTTTCTTTCTGCTTTAGATTTTCTTCTCCATATCTTTCCATAAGGAACTTTGTTTGATGAACTTTTCTTTTCTACATTTTTCCTTTGACATTTATTCTTCCAAAGTTCATTAGATTTCTTTCCTGACTTGTATGGATTATTTTTCATGAGTTGTATTGATTTCCTGTAGTCTTGGGATTTGTGCCCAAATTTATCAAAGTTGTAGCATCTCATGGTATGACAAAACTTTGTTGTGTGCCTAATGTAATTGCATCTCCAACATCTCATTAAGTTATTGGACCTTCCTAAATTTTTATTTTCAGGACTCTTGCATTCCAATGCTTTTTGACCAAAGTTTTTACAAGAAAAACAATAACCATTGAAGGTGTTTACATACTCGAGTCAGTTGTGACATGAGAAATCTTCTTTTTGATATGTTTTTTTTTTTTTTAAACTTTTATAGCTTCCTCCTTTAACAAAGTTTATGGTTTGTATTTGGTTTGTGATTGCACTTTTTCCTTTTGAGAAGGAAAATTATTTCTCATGTTTGTGAATCGTGTTCCACTTTCCATCTTCTTCTTTCTTATTGTACCCAAGACCATTTTTTTTCATTGGTTGGTCTTTGACTATTCCAGATATTATCCAGGATGGCTAAGATATTCTAGAATTTGACAGTTGATTTTGACTTTTCATTCTTTTGTTTTAGGTTGATAACTTCCAATTCCAACATGTGACTTGTTTCTTCCTTTTTTAGTCCACTAGATATTCAAGTCTTCTTCTATTTCCCTAGATTTTCAAGTTTATTCTTTAGACTGATGAATATTTATTCTGTCTCATCCAAGACTTCTGTGCATTTATTGGTTTTTTCATATGTCTTCAACTGTTCTATTTCTTTTGTTAGATCAACAACTTGAGTCTTCAATATTTTGATTTCTTCCTTGTTTTCTAGATGAATAATTTTGAGGTTGATGACTTCCAATTCCAATGTGTGGCACGATTCTTCCTTTTTAGTCAATTGGATCTTCAAGGGATTCTTCACTTTCCTTAGTTTCTTCAAGTTGAGTCTTCAGACTGTTGACCATTTATTTATTTTCTTCTAATTCTTATGTGCATTTATTGAGTTTTTCATATGCCTTCAACTCATTCATTTCTTTTGTAATATCAACAACTCCAGTCTTTAATCTATTGATCTCTTATTCTTTGTCTTATAGATTAATCTTTTCTTCTTTCTCTTAATGGTTGTTAGATTGATATAACTGTTGTAGTAGAAACATATCTTTCTTTTTAAGTTTATCCAACTCTTCTAGAGTACACATAGTTATGTATTTGACATTGTCAAGAGCCTCCACATGAGCTTAATTATATACACCAATTCCTAGTTCCATATGAATCTCTTCTAATGTAGCTATAACATCACTCTTAAGATTCAGTATTTTTTATTCATGGATTACTGAGGTATGCATCAATTCCTTTATGGACTTGTCTTCTTCATTGATGACTATAAATTGCATCAATTCCTTGTTTGAGTTGTCTTCTTCTTTGATGATTGGGGATTGCATCAATTCCTTGTTTGAGTTTTCTTATTTATTTATGATTGGGGATTGCACCAATTCCTTGATGGTATTTTCTTATTTCTCTGTGTTTTTTTCTTTACTCTGATAAGAACTCTCTAGTTGGAGCCATAATACTTTAGCAAAAGTGCAGTGTCCCATATTTTCTTTGATTCGGTCTGAAATTCCATTCTGGATTGCTTTTAATTACATTGAATTGTTTCTTTTTGCTTCTTTTGCAGTTTTGGATTTGTTTATTGAGGTAGTGATGTAGGAGCATCGCCCACAACAAGCAAACCAGCGTGGAAGGAAGTGAACAGCTGGACAAGCCAGCAGAATTTTTTTTTGAATTTTCATTTAAGAGGACGCGCTAATGTATAAATGCACCATTTATGAAAGCACCTTTTGTATATTGTATCAGACCTCGAGCCATGTGCTCTTGTCTGAAGTAGATAGGAAGGAATTTAATAGATTTAATGCAAGTAGATAGATGTTTAAGTCTAGATTAGACAGTTTTAGAGTTTCGAGAGGGAAAATGGATATAGACACCCTCCTTGTATCATTGTAAAATAATCCAGAAATTGAGAAGAATTCAGGAAGAGGAGAGCAAGCAGAGAACTTTGTGGAGAGCACCTATGTACAGATTTGAATTAATAGAAGAGAGTCTTTGATTCAAACTCAGGTCTGGTGTTGTTTCTCTGTGTATGTTATTTATGTGCTCTTGGATGTATGTTTTCTGGTTACGCATTTGCTTTGTATATGTTGTGCATGAGATTTCAGGTTTGTCAAACTGAAGTCTGAAAGAGAAAGGGAATGAGTTTCAATTATTTCTCCATCTGAGCCAGGAGATTCCTGCATAGAGTGCAGTTTAATTCATCCGCAAGGAGTGCGTTGATGAAGGCTCAGTAGTTGAACTTTCGTTCATATTTGCCCAAAAGTTGATTTGGGTTGTGGAAGCCGTGCATGGAGTGCGCAGGCGAGAGCAGAGATCTCAATTGTTAGTCTGAGAGCAGAAGCTAAAGACTGCTGCTACAGGAAGTGCGCAGAGTCAGAAGGATTCAACACTGGGGAAGTTGTTGACTACCAAGCGCAAGGAGTGCGCATACATTCCCCTGAGAGAGTCAGAGTGAATAAGCTCAGGAGGGATAGTTCCTTCATGATACCGTGGAGAAGGGCCCAGGAGAAGGTTTGAACAGGAAGGAG
The DNA here is from genome assembly GCA_010110895.2 of Picea sitchensis. Taxonomy (NCBI): domain Eukaryota; kingdom Viridiplantae; phylum Streptophyta; class Pinopsida; order Pinales; family Pinaceae; genus Picea; species Picea sitchensis. Next base: position 48,822 of record SNQJ01S0029796.1, read on the forward strand.
CTTTAGAATGCGANACGAAGTCCCGCCGACCGTCAGATCCTGGAGAAGTTGCGTGGGATTTAGCCCTTAGGCGCAGGAAGGAAACAAGGGCCATCAGGATCCGGCTTATCGGGGTTTGTGGGGTAGGAGTTTCATACTTGTTGAAATCTTTATTAGCGATTTCTCGACACAGCTGGAGCCGTCGATCGCTACGGGGACACGTGGCGCGGGATCCCAGGAAGTCAGGGTTCAGTGTTCGAAATTTTCCAGTGTCAAGGGATTGCGACCTTTGAAATCGCGATCACGCGATTCCTGATAGAACAGAGAGAGGAGGCGACATGGCAAGGCGAGATTGCACGTGCATATCGGAGTTCGGTGTTCAAAGATTCGTGGTGCTGTGAACCGCGACATCGTATATACTGATTTCCCGATAGAGAAATCCCCGACAGGAACGGAAAGCATTGCATTGAGACCCATCGGGTTTCAGGGTTTTGGATAGCACGAGAACGGTGCCCACAAGTTTCGCGATAACGCAAAACCCAATTTCCTGATAAGACGAGGGGAGATCGCAGGGAAGAAGAGTTATGTGGGTATTGAAAACTCCCGACAGGGGGTTGAAGAGTAATTTAACTCTTTGGGTCTGAGTGAAGGAAGGTCCTAGTAAGCGTGGACGTGCCTAGAAAGGGCGACTGTGCCAGAGTGGTATCAGAGCAGGAGTGACTCTTTATTTTCTGCAACAGGGAGGAAGAAGATTTCATCATGCCGCCCAGAAGGGAAAGACAGTCACCTAACCCGGAAGATAGGGATGCGTGAAGAAGAGGCAGGCCGGCAGGAAATCCAGAAATGGAGTGATAGATGAGAGATCTCCGAGCAAGGCTTGACGAGATGGAAACAACACAAAGACGCGGAGTGGGTGCAGGGGATATTAGTGATTCCGAAGTTGAAGAGGAAGTTGGACATGAAGAAGAGGTCTCAGCAGAGGATGCATCAACCAAGCAGTTGATCAGATCCATTTCCAGAATGGGTGCGAAAGCCAAGATGGACATTCCATTCTACGAGGGGAATCCGGATGCAGAAGAGCTATTGGACTAGATCCGAGCTCTTGACACATAGTTTGATTATGAGGATATCGAAGAGGAAAAGAAAGTCAAGCATGTTGTTACGTGCTTGAAAGGACATGTAGCATTGTGGTGGGACGAGCTACAAGCTGACAGACGCTGCAAAGGCAAGCAAAAGATCAAAAGTTGGGATCGGATGATTGCGAAGATGAAAGCGAAGTTCATCCCGAGGGATTACCAAATTACTCTGTTCAGGCGAATGCAGAACCTGAGACAAAAACTAATGGCAGTCAAGGAATACACCGAAGAATTCTATCGACTGAACATCAGAGTAGGTCATCGTGAAAGCAATGACGATAAGGTTTCCAGATATCTAAATGGTCTGAGATATGACATTCAGGATGAATTGAGCATGGTAACCATCCGAACCATTGAGGATGCTTATCAAATGGCTTTGAAAGCAGAAGAAAAGCTGAGCCGTAAGCAAGGTCAGCGAGAGCGAGGTAGGAGTCAGCCCAGAGGCAATTCAGATGCCCAAGATAAATATCAGAAGCCCAAGGAGGAATGGAAGAAACCTCAGGGTAAGGTTGAGAAAGGTGGTACCTCGTAGAAAGGACCATACATTGAACAAAGAGGGCAACAGATTGATCAGCGAGGAGATTATGCTGACGCTAGTACTTTTCCTCGTACCAGAGGTTAAGGTAGAGGAAGAGGAGGAGTAATCACATGTTTTACATGTGGGAAAAATGGGCACAAGTCATTCGAGTGTCCAGAGAAGAAGAAGGATATTGGAGAAACTCACTACGCTGAAGCGCAGAAGCGTGATGCTGAGACAGAAGATGCAGAAGGCGGAAGAGCACTTGGAATGCATAAATTCGTTTTGACACCTGAGAAGGAGGTGGAAATCTCAGTCCAAAGGACTAGACTGTTCAGGACAGCTTGCAAAACCAAGGATAGAGTGTGAAAGGTTATAGTGGACAGTGGGAGCACGGATAATCTCGTTTCGACCGAGATGGTGGAGAAATTAAAGCTGGAGACGACTGATCACCCGAGTCCATACAAAGTTTCATGGCTACAGAAGGGACATCAGGTGAGTGTCACTAAACAATGTTTAGTTGAATTTAAAATTGGGGGATATAATGATAAAATACTGTGTGATGTCATTCCCATGGATATATGTCATCTATTGCTGGGAAGACCATGGCAATATGACAGAAATGTGATTCATGATGGGAAAATGAACACATACACTCTGGAAAAGGATGGGAGAACACACAGGTTGCTTCCGATAAAAGATAAAGAGGTGAGGCCGGAAGTAAGAAACAAAATACTTCTCATGAGTGGGAAGGAGCTTCTCACAGAGATAGAGAAGAAAGAAGATCCACAATTCTTTGTGGTCAGGAAACCGAGAATTATCCTGACTAGCACAAGAGTGGATGACTTACCAGATGAGATTCAGGAACTATTGGAAGAGTTCACTGACATCATAGTGGATGAACTACCTCGTTCGTTGCCACCGGTGAGGAGTGTGAGTCACCACATAGACCTCATACCAGGAGCGAGTTTGTCGAACAAAGCAGCATACAGATTGACGCCGCAAGAAAATGAGGAGGTAAAGAATCAGGTACAGGATTTGTTGGATAAAGGATTGGTCAGGGAAAGATTGAGTCCATGTGTTGTTCCAACAGTACTCAGTCCGAAGAAATATGGAGGCTGGAGAATGTGCACCGACTCAAGAGCGATCAACAAAATTACCATCAGGTACAAATTTCCACTGCCAAGAATGGATGATCTGATGTATTGCCTGAGTGGGGCAAATTATTTTTCAAAAATAGATCTGAAGAGCGGATATCACTAGATTCGCATGAGGGAAGGTGATGAATGGAAGACAACATTCAAGACAAATGAAGGTTTGTACGAATGGTTGGTCATGCCGTTTGGTTAGACAAACGCGTCGAGCACATTCATGAGGCTGATAAATGAAGTCCTGCGGGAATTCATCAGAAAATTTGTAGTCGTATATCTGGATGATATACTGATTTTCAGCAAGACAAAGGCTGAACATTTGAAACATTTGGCCATTGTGATGAGAAAGCTACAACAGGATAAGTTGTTGATCAATATGAAGAAATCCTCATTTATGAAGACATAGCTCATTTATTTGGGTTTTGTTATTTCAGCGAATGAGTTGAAAATGGATCCAAGTAAAGTGGAGGTGATTAAAAATTGCCCATCACCCAGAAATGTTTTTGAGGTGAGGAGTTTCCATGGTTTAGCTAGTTTCTACTGGAAATTCATCAGGAATTTCAGTGGAATTAGCGCAGCGATGATGGATACAGTGAAGAAGCGGCATAAGACTTTTCACTGGACAGAAGAGGCTGAAAAGAGCTTCAATCTGTTGAAGCGAAAGATCACAGAGCAACCAGTGTTGGTGTTGCCTGATTTCAAGAAGACATTTCAAGTGAAATGTGATGCCAGCGGATATGCCATAGGAGCGGTCTTAAGCCAGGAAGATAGACCAGTTGCATACTTCAGCAAAAAGCGAGATGAAGCAAAGCTGAAATACTCCACGTATGATAAAGAATTTTATGCTATCATACAGGCGTTGAAGAAGTGGAGGCATTACTTAATACCCAAGTAATTTGTTCTGTATAGTGATAATCATGCCTTTGCAGTTTGTGAGTCAACAGGATAAGTTGAATCAGAAACATGCAAAATGGGTAGAGTATATGCAGATTTTTACATTTGTAATTAAACACATTTCAGGAACTGCTAACAAAGTGGTTGATGCTTTGAGCAGGAAATGTTTGTTGCTGCAGGAGTTCCGAATTAAAACGTTGGGGTTTGAAAACCTTAGGGACATGTATGCAGGTGATGAAGATTTCGGAGAAGCGTATGAAGCAGCNNGAGAATCCAGTTCTCAGAGATCGGAGTTCTTGGATAGACTATATGATCCAGGAAGGATTGTTGTTCAGAGGCAATCAACTGTGCATTCTGAATTGCTCCATGAGGGAGAACCTGCTAAAGGAGAAACATAGTGGAGGCTTAGCAGGAGAAACATAGCGGAGCATCGCCCACAACAAGCGAACCAGCGTGGAAGGAAGTGAACAGCTGGACAAGCCAGTAGAAAGTTTTTTTGAATTTTCATTTAAGAGGACGCGCTAATGTATAAATGCACCATTTATGAAAGAACCTTTTGTATATTGTATCATACCTCGAGCCATACGCTCTTGTCTGAAGTAGATAGGAAGGAATTTAATAGATTTAATGCAAGTAGATAGATGTTTAAGTCTAGATTAGACAGTTTTAGAGTTTCAAGAGGGAAAACGGATATAGACACCCTCCTTGTATCATTGTAAAATAATCCATAAATTGAGAAGCATTCAGGAAGAGGAGAGCAAGCAAAGAACTTTGTGGAGAACACCCATGTACAGATTTGAATTAATAGAAGAGAGTCTTTGATTCAAACTCAGGTCTGGTGTTGTTTCTCTGTGTATGTTATTTATGTGCTCTTGGATGTATGTTTTCTGGTTACGCATTTGCTTTGTATATGCTGTGCATGAGATTTCAGGTTTGTCAAACTGAAGTCTAAAAGATAAAGGGAATGAGTTTCAATTGTTTCTCCATCTGAGCCAGGAGATTCCTGCATAGAGTGCAATTGAATTCATCCGCAAGGAGTGCGTTGATGAAGGCTCAGTAGTTGAACTTTCGTTCATATTTTCCCAGAAGTTGATTTGGGTTGTGGAAGCCGTGCATGGAGTGCGCAGGTGAGAGCAGAGATCTCAGTTGTTAGTCTGAGATCATAAGCTAAAGACTGCTGCTACAGGAAGTGTGCAGAGTCAGAAGGATTCAACACTGGGGAAGTTGTTGAATGCCGAGCGCAAGGAGTGTGCATACATTCCCCTGAGAGAGTCAGAGTGAATAAGCTCAGGAGGGATAGTTCCTTCGTGATACTGTGGAGAAGGGCCCAGGAGAAGGTTCGAATAGGAAGGAGCTTTAGAACGGGAGAAATCCTTAAGGAGGAGGAGTCGATGGTCAGGTCTCGCAGAGGAGCCTCACGAAGTCCCGCCGACCGTCAGATCCTGGAGAAGTTGCGTGGGATTTATCCCTTAGGCCTAGGAAGGAAACAAGGGCCATCAGGATCCGGCTTATCGGGGTTTGCGGGGTAGGAGTTTCATACTTGTTGAAATCGCGATTAGCGATTTCCCGACGCAGCTGGAGCCGTTGATCACTACGGGGACACGTGGTGCGGGATCCCGGGAAGTCGGGGTTCAACGTTTGGAATTTTCCAGTGTCAAGGGATTGCGACCTTTGAAATCGCGATCACGCGATTCCCGATAGAACAGAGAGAGGAGGCAACGTGGCAAGGCGAGATTTCACGTGCATATCAGAGTTCGGGGTTCGAAGATTCATGGTGCTGTGAACCGCGACATCGTATATGCCGATTTCCCGATAGGGAAATCCACGACAGGAACAGAAAGCATTGCATTGAGACCCATCGGGTTTCAGGGTTTTGGATAGCATGAGAACCATGCCCACAAGTTTCGCGATAACGCTAAACCTGATATCCCGATAAGACGAGGGGAGATCGCAGGGAAGAAGAGTTCTGTTGGTATTGAAAACTCCCGACAGGGGGTTGAACCGTAATTTAACTCTTCGGGCCTGAGTGAAGGAAGGTCCTAGTAAGCGTGGACGTGCCTAGCAAGGGCGACTGCGCCAGGTAGTTAAGTACAAAGGCTTACTACTTAGTCCCAAACTCTAGATCCTCTTGACTTCAGATATATTTTCATTATTTCCCTCCATAAAGAGTATTTTTTTCCATCAAATATATGAGCTTCATTTGTGGAGAGAGCCATTTGTTCATCTATTTTTGTGTTTAGTAGGATCTTCCTTCTAGTGATTAGAATATTTTTCCTTGAAGAAACCTTGCTTTGATACCAATTGTTGAAACACACCCTGACACTGAGAGAGGGGTGTTGAATTAGTGTTTGGAACTTTTCGATACTTTTCACACTTTCATAAATTAATTAAATTAACTGAATAAGATATATGCAGTTCAATTAATTATTCATAAACATGTATAACAAACACTGCATGCAATAGATAAAATAACATTATTTTATTTATTTAACTTGAATGAATACGAATAAAATAAATCATTTAATATGTTCAACTTCAACTGAATACGAAAGATCAAACTCTCTGATACAAGACCCAACTTGTAGTTCTTAGATTCAACTGAGAAATGAAGAATCCAACCCTCATAACAAGACCCATCTTATTGATCATATATCCAACTGAGATTTGAGGAATCCAATCCTCATGACAAGACTCAACTTGTAAACAAACACCAACCTAATAGAATTAACTTTCATTCAATCCATTATATATATATATCCACCAAGACATATTATTCCCTTCATATTCCTTTACTTATATAGTCCTCCAAAGGGTGCCACTTTAAACAATTTGTCCTTTTGGAATGTAACATTGTACCCCTTCATTTAATTAACACAAATGGTAACTTCTATTAATTGATTTTCGTACACCAATTTAGACAATGATTTTCGTATCAATATTTTGGAGTGATGGAAGTGAATTTTAAAATTCTACGACATGGGGTTTTTGCAGAACATTCCCAATTAGCCAACACGTAAGAAATTTCCCTAGAAAGTGTGTGCAGTTTCCTGTACAAACGGTTCTTTGAAGGAAACTTGCCCATATTTTTCTTTCGTCATTGGATGCCATATCGACTTTAGTACATATTACCTTTTCATGAATGTATAAATCAACCTCCACATGTCCCCTTTGTTGGTGATTATTTAAAATCAACCTGTAATCATTTTATCTTATCATTATATTAAAATCGGTTCCCTCTCAGTAGCTAGTCACTAAAGGTTTGACTTTGTCTCACCCTTTTTTGTATTTGCTTCCTCATTCGACCGACAAACATATTTTTGGTCAAGTCAACTAGGAGAAATTTCAACTTGAGTGTTTCAATTCTAATCGACCCATCTTTCTTCAGCCTCGAACTGACTTGTGTTTTAGTTTTATTCAACTTTGACCTTTAGGTTACTTCTTTCTTGGACCGACTCGACTGGGAAGAAAACCGACTTGAGAAATTCGACTTTGGTCATCTCAACTTCCTTTGGCCGACTTACATTTCCTGACTCAGTTTTCCTTCGACTTCGACCCAGAGTTAGTCGAATCATATTGAAATCGATTGACTTGTCTTCTCCAACTTTCATCAATCTATAGGCTTGCAGTCGGTCGACTTGTCTTCGACTCATCTTACAGTTGATCGTCTTGCATATAATTGACCTTATTATTGTTTGAATCAAATAGACTTGTGACTCGATGGTGTCAATGCTTCCTCACCAAATATCCACCATTGACATTCTGTCTCATCTCTGTACTCTTCTTCAATTGATATTTTCTTAATCACTTTTAATGAACCATGTCTTATTAGCTTCTTTATTTGTGATTTGTCTGGATCCATATTGGATTATCCATTTACCCTTTTTATCTGGACAATCTCTTCACATTTTCTTCTTTTGTGCATGGAAGTTAATGACACAAACTCAACCTTATACAATATAGAATGAGTGTATCAAGCTCATACAATATATTAGTCAATATTATATTTCTACTGATATTCAAGTCACCTTCATAACATTATGTCCAATATTGGAAATGCTTAACATTCAAGTCACCTTCATAACATTATGTCGAACCTTCATAACATTATGTCAAATATTAACAATGCTTGACATTCAAGTCACCTTCATAAAAATATGTCCAATATTGATAATGCTTCTCAAACCAATGAATCAATGATACTTCACCTATTTATCAGGGTTTACATCAATGAGAACCAAATTTCCAGCATTATGAACTTTTTTTTTCATATCAAACAACTTTTCAAGCGATAATACATTCTTCCATATACAATTTTCTTTTATCTTACTTGATTATTTCCAGTAGTCCTGGAGATCTTGTTCATGCACTTATTCATCTATCACTAAATCCTGGAACACATCAGAGCTAGTGAGGAAATTTATAATATGAGTATCATTATTAAATACCCTCTAGTTTGTGAAGTTATCCAGTAATGAAGTCTTGAAAATTATTTCAACATAAAAACTGTCATTAGTGGGTGTGAACCTGTATGTTGTATTCACTAAAATGTTTTCATCAGTGTTTTGAACACTAGGTATAGAAGTAATATTAAATGATTCAAAGGAATGGAAAAATTTCCATACCTCATGTTTATAACCTTTCAAGTGGGGAGATAAACAATGAATAATGTTTCTTACTTGTCAGACAACTATCTCCAAATCACCAAATACTCGAAGGCATTTTACCTTAAGGTCGATGGCCTTTTTTAGGCCTTGGACCAAGGAGTCATATTCAAAGTTATTGTGGGTGCATTCAAATTATAAATGGTAGGATATGAGATTTTTACATTGTTATATATCAATAAGGATACATCCTACCCAAATCCTTCTTGAGATTTGGATCCATCAAAGAACATTGACCACATGTTAATATATATATTTGTTAGTTGCACAAAAACCTAGTTCTTTTAATATAGTACAAGCATCATTATGAGTCCATGTAAGGAGTTTGGATTGTATATATGATCAAATTGGAGATGACTATGCTTCAAAAAAACCATGCTCAGTCTCTAAAAGATAATTTACCAAAACAATTTGGGTGAATCTAATGGGATCATTTTTACTTTCTAGTTATGTTATCGTATGCTTCATATGAGCCTCATTGTTTGCTTGTATCTGGTTTATCTTAACTTTGTATGGGATCCATAAGTGGGACCAATCTATAGAGACATAACCTTGAGTCTTAGTAGAATAGTCCATGCTCAGTAGTAAACCATAAATTTTGGGAATATCAACAACAACAATGTCAATAACCTAATGAACCCTCGGATCAGATGCAAGTATAATCATAACATATTTAATTTCACGTCTTATTTTAATATCTGACCTATCCAATTGTATGATCCTTGTGGTAGTAAATTATGGGACAACATTTATTCTCTCGAAAACTGAGTACGACATGATGTTGGAGGAAGCACCAGAATCCGCTAAACAATTATGTACATTGAAATTAAAATTTTCATATGTAATTAGAAAGGGAGGAACCTAGGACTTTGAATGAGAACCTATGCTAACTGCATTTGTGAAATATTTAATCTCAATTTTATGTTCTTCTTGTTGGATTACTGAGAGGGGGGGTGAATCAGTAATAGCGTAATTATAATCATTTTTCTTCAAATGTTATATCAATGTAGAATTACTATCCAATAATGAGCAGTAAGAAATAAACAATCGCACACATACACAGTACACTAGTGTTTTACGTGGAAACCCCAATCGAGAGAAAACCACAGAATGTTTTTTCTTATATCTCTTAAAGAATTACATTCATTGGAAGCACCAACTTCCTTTGTTTTCCAGCTGCAACTGGAAGGAGGCTCCAACCCCCTATTTTCTCAGGATACAACCCGAGGGAAGCTCCAACTCCCCAATTCTCTGGCTACAACCAAAAGGAGGCTACAACCCCCAATGTTCTTCGGCTACAACCACCTGTCCTTGCCCTGTCCTGCTACCCTGAAGTAGAAGTAGAATGATGGAACCACTGTCACACTATCACTGTGATATATACCGTTGTAAACCTGTACTAATAAATCTGAACCATTCATCAACCATGCATCAACCTGTACCTCAACCTGTAATCAATATGTACCATAAACAAGTGCATCAACCATGCACCAACCTGTAATCAACCTGTACCATAAACAAGTGAATCCAACCATGTACCAAGTATGTATCAATCATGTGTCAACTACTCATAAAATATGACTCATCAGTATGTACCAACATCAACAACTATACACCTCATGTATGTGCGCCAACTCATCAACTACTTGTCTCAACCATGTACTCAACATGTACCACAACCAAAATCCCTCATCAATTTCATCCAAATCTGATTTGTATCTCTATAATAGATCTGGTGTATATGATCTCACTCCTGCAAACCTTCCTTGACTTTAAAAACAAGAGACTAGCATTTTCATCAAACGTTTCTTTAGTCTCACATGCCTAGTTTTGGATTAGTCAACAACCCTAATTTGAAGTAATCATGACTTTGAACCTGTAATGTATAAAGATCTGAAACTGATATACAATGTTATTCAGTGTGTTTTATGAAATTCCTCCAAGTGTCACTACTTGGAACCTCTCAGAAAATGAGTTATAGAAAAAATGGCATACCTTGCTGAATTTTGGCTTATTCTAGAGAGCAACCTTGTAGAGTGTGCCCCGCACAAAATATTTGATGAATTGATATAAAAATATTACAAAGAATAATACGGACAATCCCCTAACCAACTCATTTTGTATCACTAAATTTGGATCTATTATGAAGAAGTTATGATGTTTTTACCCGAAACACCTGATTTTGACTAGTTTCAGGATTGGCCACAAACCCTATTTTCCACGAAGTGTAACTCCCAAAATACAATGACCCACAAGCTGAATTTTTTACCACAGATACTTGGATATGTTTTCTCACTTGCATATAAATTTCATGGTCGGAATTAGTATAGAAAAAACGTTATAGCGAAAATGGTGAAATGACCTGTAAATAACATACCTTAGAAAGCACCATCAAAAGAATTTATCCTTCCTTGCATTTCGGCCTTGTTTTCCTCACCTTCACTCATAATTCTGGTTTAGATATCCTTGGTTACCTTAGAAACATATAGATATTCAATATACTCAAGTGTGATTCAAATGAGAGAGCCTTGCCTCTTATTTATACTCTCCAAGTAGCTTCCTTAAAAACATCTTCTAGGTCACTTGGCCCACTTTCCTTATTTTAGG
>SNQJ01S0029796.1:67307-79018 GCA_010110895.2 Picea sitchensis
CCTGTTCAAAGTAATAATAACACTACGAGGCCTAGACTCATATATAGCATGACATTTCCATAAATAAGGTTGGCCCAAAATAACATCACAAACTTCGAGAGGAGAAACATCACACAATACCTCTTCTTTGAAGGGCCTTATGTCGTATGACATTCGAAACTATTGGATGACACAGATATCGCTTCCTTGGCGGAGACATCCAATGGTGTAGGGTTATGGGCATGGGGTTGTCGGTAGGGCTAGTCCCTTGCTGACCTCTTCTAAGATGAGGTTCTTCTGGCTACTGCTATCAATGATAAAGTGCAGCGGGGTGCCTTTTACCCACATCTCTGAATGGAAGAGGCGTTCTCCTTCTTCTGGATCGTCTGGTTCACCAGGATGGAGCTTGGTGGTAGCAATGGTGGCACTGGGTTCCGCATCAATGATCCATCTTCCCCTTTCTAGTTATGGCTCAGAGTTAGAACCTGCATCAGATTCAGAGGCTTTGACTTCATCCACCAATGATTTCTTTGAGCGATAGTCAATAGTGTTATGCCAAGGGATCTTATGGAAGTCATACCACTTCCCGGTATCATTCTTTTTCTTTCTGGTGTCCTTCTTTGCTTGTGGCTTGGAATGGTTGTCCTGATACTATCCATATTTACTCTATCCTTTTTTTTGTAGGTTAGGGCCACCCTTTCCTGGATTTTGTTGTGAGGGGTTCCTAGGCCCAAATTGTTGCATCTTTTGTTTGATCTTCTGCTCGATTTTGACGACATATCGGTAGGTCGTGCCCAAGGATGAGATGCCCAGAAATTCCATTTCGGTCTGGATGTATCTATGCAGATCACTGTGATACTTGAGCACTAGATGTTGCTCTGAATCTTTGATACCCATCTTGGTGTGCAAGGTATGGAAGATATTTGTGAAATATGGCACTGCTTGGTCTCTTTCTTTCCGTAGTGTGGTTCATTTGGTATACAATTCATCATAACTTCTGACAGGGTAGTATTGTTCCTTAATAACATCCATGAAGGATTCCCAGGTGGACGTGACTATAAATAATGAGGATTCCTCTATTTCCTTTTGGTCACAGAAATTTTCCCACCAATATTTGACATGGGGAATGGCTTTGAGGAGTGCAAAAGGAATCTTTTCTCTATTCGAAAAGTTATGGACAAAAAAATACCCTTCTAGTAGGTTCAACCACTTATCTACAGTATCTTCTTCTATCTGACCTTCAAATATAGGAATATCGAAGTTTATTTGTACCTTGAATGGGGCGGCGCCTCCGCTCAAAGAAGATATGTCGCCTATTGGTAACCGTCGAAGGATTTGCGTTAAACTATCCATCATCTCATTCCTTTGTTGCGTGAGGGATTCCTCAATCAACAGTTTGAAAGGATCTCCTGTCCCATCATATTTCTTTTCTCCTTCCATGAGAGGTCGCTTGGGTGTGCAAGAGATTTTGTCCTCAAGAGAAACAAGCTCGAGACCCAACTCTTTGTACTCCGACCTCGTTATGGACATGCATTAAGATCATAAGGAGCAGACCTCTATGATACCATTGATCCATATTTTATGAGCAGAATGAAATGAATACAAATTATTAACAAGTTCTTAACACAAAATAATAAAGATATAGTAAAACTAGTTTTCTATTCAATAAGGAAATAAGCTGAAATTGTAAAATGCAGTGGAAACAAGCTTGCTGGAATGGTGGCAGCTTATCTCTGAGAAGAGATGTGATGGTTGCTCTCATTCGCAAGAAGATTATTACAATGAGGCTCTAAAGGCCTTTTTACAATAAAAAAGAATGTGAAAAACCCTAGACATCCAAAAACCTAATCCTAGGAGATGAAGTGCCAAAAGTCATGTGGGCCCTGTCTAGGTAAGTTAGTACATCAACTTCCCGAGCATAGATGATTTTAGGGGCTAAATTTCACAAATGGGCTAATTTTCCATGTTTTTTCCCAAACAAATATTCGCCAATTCCCATTTTTTATAAAAATTATTCGCCCAAAGACCATAGAATAAAATTATTTTGCCTTACAAATCGCCAAAATTTTATAGAAACTATATAAAATCCTTAGAAATTTGAATATTTTTACAAAACTATCGCCAAACATTTTACATTTTTCATATTAAGGACTAGTAATATTAGCCCATCTTTCTACATTTAAATATAAATTTTCATCCTTAAAATCATCCATGTTCCCGAGGTTGTAACTTTTGCATACGATCTCTGTTTTAGGCGTATGATAACCCTTTAGAAAGGTATCGTCAAGGATATTTATTTTTGGGGCTCAATAATGCCGTCAAATATCATTGAGAAGCTCTATCCTGAAAAACCTTCATTTAGGCCCTCAAAATGGCCCCGGAAGTTAAAACTACTAAAAATAGTAAATTGCCAAAATTGCCAGAAAACGGTTTTGAGCTAGTTGGTACAGGAGGGTGGCCACCAATATCCACCTGGATCACTCCACAAGGAAAAGTATATGTGTAGAAAAATGCTAACCTTCCTCCCATTCAAAGTAGGAGAAATAGCAAGAGAAAATGGAATCAGAATAACTAGAACCAGGGACCTTAGGGATCCTAGAACCCAACCCAACCCCCAACACTTGAGGCGACCAACATAACCCCAATAAAATTGATGGAACCAAACCAGTACCCAAAATGGGGAAGAACCAACCTCTCCACAAAAATAAACCTTATGTTTGTGGCAGTGTCTATGGACATTACACTCATGAGTTTCCTCTCCTCCCCATCATGTTTCGAACCTAAGAAGACTCTGAATATTCTCAGTGAACCAATGCCCAACCTTTCCATCCATCCTCATTGTATTTGACTATGTTGCAAAACCATTTCTCAACCCATGGGTTGGTGACCACTTCTACTCCCCATGCCCCTTCCCCTACCATTGTTCCTCACCCATATGGTAATGGTACTTACCATATTCTCATGTTGGATTTAGTCAATGTGAATCTCACTTCTCGATCCTACCAATATGGTATGCGCCTTGAGGCACAACCAATTTTTCCCTTTGATCCTCGCCCATGCACCCTGGGGAATTTATAGATCCCTCAACCATCTATTGAGATCTCTTTGGAGGTCCCAAAGGTTCCAGTTCAGTGGAATGTTGTTCACCTTCATGGGAAGGAATTTGAGCATTATAGAAATATCGAGCACCTAAACCAAGCCCTTATTGCCATATCATCCTGTGAGGTCCTTCATACATGCCCCTCTTAGATGGAGGATTTGCTTGCTACCCTAGGAGTTTTTTACATTCATATGATCACATGATAACCTTCTATATTGATCAAGTTTATCATTTCTGCTTGCCCTCTTCTATTGCTTTCAATATCCTAGTGACCATCAACAAGTACAAGCTCCATCATTGTATTTTTTATGAAGGTGCATCCACATGAATCATGTTTGCTCAGGTTTGGTAGCACATAAGATCCCCTACCCTTGTCTCATCTACAAGCTCTCTCCAAGCATATGATGTTTGACCTCCCAAACCTAAGGCCTATACTATAATTGTCCCATCAAGCTAGGGGGAAAATAAGTCCATGTTGATTTGTAGGTCATATATTCCCCTCTATAATATAACTTTTTGTTAGTACGTAGCTTCATTTATTCCATGAAGGCCGTGGCCTCATAATTTTTTTGTAATATGATTTTCTCCCACAATGGGAAGATTTTAACCATCGATCAACTGGCTTACCATGACCCCTAGGCCTAACTTCATCCTGACAATGTGGTTTCTTCCTTTGGTGGGGACCAGAATACTACCCCCATCAATGAACTTATCCCCAGAGTCTACAAAGACTCTATCTTGTTGGGTGCATACTATAAAACACCTCCAATAGCCATTGTTGGCATGGGCATGCAGGAAGGTTCAAGACCCTAGGTTCAAAGAAAGTAGTCCAGAAGAACCTTATATATATCAACCCTTTTGGCATCACCTGCAAGCATACAAAGTCTCACCCAAGGTATCTTTATGGGGACTACAAGAACCCAGATTATGCAGCGACGCTGAAAATAAGGGATACATGATCTGTCATACCTACAAAATCCTCTTGTGCACTACAACC
The DNA here is from genome assembly GCA_010110895.2 of Picea sitchensis. NCBI lineage: Eukaryota > Viridiplantae > Streptophyta > Pinopsida > Pinales > Pinaceae > Picea > Picea sitchensis. The sequence goes on from SNQJ01S0029796.1 coordinate 71,384, forward strand.
TAGTTAATTTGTCCTCGTTACTTAATTCTTTATACATATCATTCCATATTCATGCCATTTGGTATTAAAGCATACACTTAAGACTATTATGCATTAATCTATTAGCAATAATAGTGAATATAAAATTCATCCATAATAAAGGAAAGAAACAAAACCATACAGACACGAATTAACACAATACAAGAATCAATAAACATTCAAAACATAATTCAACATAGAGTTATTGTGGTTTACCCCCTCCTAGGCTACGTCCACAAAATATTTTAATATTTATTATATTTATGACATTTTATTTGCGCTATGTGCTACAATAGATGTCATTCATCTTCTTACATTCACAGATTATTCACAAAGAATATCCTACAATCACTATAACTACTCAAAATGCCTCTCGACTTCCTCTTACGTCGCTTCTCTTCTGCTACTCTCTCTATGTTACGGTCACTCTTGTTTCTCCTAGACTTCACTTCTCTTGTACATACTTAGGTTCCTTTTTTCTTCATGTTTTCTTTCCAGCTCATAGTTAGTTGGCTCCCACTTATGATCGACTGGTGACAACTCATTATGAGTTGGATACAACTCATGCTCGACTGGTTTTTCCTAATTTTGCACTAGTTGTTTCTTCATGTCCGCCATCCTCTTCTCTTTCCTCTCTCTTCTTTCTTGATCCTCTTGATCTTCTTAATCTTGTGCCTTTTCTCTTTGTGTTGTATCTTCTCTTTGTTCTCTATCCAACCTGTCTTCCCAATAGGACCCTAACACTCACATATGACTCATCTTGGGACACTTAGGCCTATTTTGTCATGATCTTCCTTTCCTCAATGAATTTTTCGAGGATAGATCCTTTTTTGTTTGTACCATTGTTCTGATTTCAACTTCCTTGTTCACAATTTCCTCCATTGTCTACGCTTTAAAGATATTTAATTTGGCCTTGGTGTCTTGCATTGCTAATGTCCTATTGGTGTGTGCAGTAGCTAGTTCGTCTAGTACCCCAAGTTCCTCGTCTTGTCATGGTTACAAGTCCTGTGTGATCCTCCAATTTTTTTCTTTCAGTTGTTCCACTGCTAGGTATAATTTCTTGTTAGCCAAGATTATCGACATTCTTTCACTTGGTGGGAGAGTATTTGTGTGCTTAGTGGCATGAATAACTTGTTCCTACAAAACCCTTATTTTCTCATCTAGCTCTTGTAGCTCTGGAGTGTTCGTCATTTATGTCCACATGCATGTTCCTTTTTCACATTCTTGTTCCAAGATTTTAATCTTCACCACTGGTGACTATGTAGTCCTTTCCCTTTGTGCTCTTTCTTTCAGTGGTGTCCCTAGTGTTGTGCTCATTTCTAATTATGTGATCTTCTTGTAAAGGCCATGTATAGCCTCGCTAGTATTCCCTACTTGTTCTTTGACCGTGGCCTCTACCACCATTGGTACTTTTGGTAATTCCTTATATATATGTTGTACTTCTACTTGAACTTTCTGCGCCAATTTCTCATCTTCCTCCTTTTCCTTCCTTATTAATTTGGCCTTTTCCTCTGCTTCATTATTTTCCTACTCTGATTTCTTGGATTTCTCTTCTTCTTCAATCTTTCCTTGTGTGGATTTCTTGGCCTTCTCTTCTGCTTCAAGATTCTCCCTCTTAGCTTCATATGCCTCACTGTCTTCTTTGATTTTCTCCTTATCTACATTCCTGGCTCATTGTTGCATTGTTCCTTCTCACATAACAACATATTTATCCCGATAGCTAACAATTTTGAGAATCTTCCTCGTGGACCTTTAAAGAAGTATATTTCTACAACAATGTAATCTTGGGTACAGTTTCTGGAAATTTTTGTTACGTAGCCTCCCAATATACTATCTAGCCAAAATTCCACTGCGTGGGATGTCCTATTGTCTGCTAAGTCGACTCGTCTCACTAGTTGAGGAGTCTAGTTATGTGGCATGGTTGGTCTATGTCTACTAGTATTTACCACAAATATTTCCAACCATTCATCTCAAATATTAGGAAATTCACCGAAAAAGATCTCATGCAAGTCTATGTACACATACCTTTGCAACCATTTCTTATTCTTTAAGCGTGTATTTTTATTCTCCTTCTGAGCAAATTCTTGTTCTTTTTTCTCCAAACATTTGGTTATCTCTTTCCTCGTCGACCTCCAAATCATTCCTTCACTTTCAGATTCTAGGTTCCAGCAATGGAACCATTTGTTGGCACATATATGAAGGAAGGTTCAAGACCCTGGGTTCAAATTAAGTAGTCCAACAAAACCCTATATATACCGACCCTTTCGGCATAACCTGTAAGAAGACAAAGTCTCACCCAAGGTTTCTTTATGTGTACTATAGGAACCAATATTTTTCAATGGTGAGGGAAAGAAGGGAGACAGGCTCTGCCATACCTACAAAATCCGTTTTTGCACTATATCTTAGTTAATATGTTCTCGTTACTTAATTATTTATACATATCAATCCATATTCATGCCATTTGGTATTAAAGCATAGACTTAATACTATTGTTCATTAATCTATCAACAATAATAGTAAAGATAGAAGTCATCCATATTGAAGGTAGGAAATAACACCATATAGACATGAATTAACACAATACAAGCATCATAACCATTCAACAGCATAATTCGACACAGATTTATCATGGTTCACCCCCTCCTAGGATATGTCCAAAAAATATTTTCTTCCTTATTATATTTATGGGATTTTGTTTGCACAATGTGCTACAATAGATTTACAATATACATTCCTCTTCTTTCATTCATGGATTATTTACACATAACTTCCTACAGTCACCATAACTACTCAAAATTCCTCTCATCTTGCTCTTTTGTCTCTTCTCTTCCGCTACTCTCTCTTTGTTATGGTTGCTCTTGTTGATCCTGAACTTCGCCTCTCTTATACATACTTAGGTTCCTTGTTTCTTCAGGTTTTTTTTCCATCTCATAGTGAGTTGGCTCCCACTCATGCTCGGGTGGTGAAAACTCAGTATGAGTTGGATACAACTCATGCTCAACTGGTTTTCCTGGATTTTGTGCTTGTTGTTTATTCATGTCCCCCATCCTCTTCTCTTTCCTCTCTCTTCTTTCTTGATCCTTGATATTCTTGATCCTATTCCTTTTCTATATGCATCATCTCTTCTCACTGATCTCTATCCAACCTACCTTCCCAACCGTCATTGTACCCATTTCTTCTCATATGTGCATGGTGTCATCCAACGATGGACAAGAAAGATCAAACCCACAACCCTCTACTGGACATTCCAAACCTGTGTCCTCCATGCCTCAACCAATGATCCATATTATGCTAAGAATGAAATGAGACAAAAAAAATATAGAAGAGAACAAAGAAATATGGGTGTTCCGCCAAGGATCCAACGGTTGGATGAAACCCAACTTCTACTAATCAATAAGAGAGAGGAAAACATTGTAGAAAAAAAGTTGGGAAAATGGGGTATCTTATCTATGAAAATAAAGATATGTTGGATATGCTTCATTCAAAACAAGATTTACATCACACCCCATTTCATACTTAAATGGCCTCCTTCACCTCAATTATATATGAGAGAGTGAGAGGAGAACAATTCCCATGATGCATGGGGGATAAATTGGAAAAAGTTTATAAATTTCCATAGGAATGTAAAATTCTAGGTCCTCCCATCGGGTCACCCATCCCAGTACTACTTTATCCTGAGCAGGCTTAACTATGAAGTTATAATGGGATCTGGTGTAATAGCATTATGTTGTAGGAATGTACATAAGACCTCTAGGAAATCATTACATTATGTCTGTAATTAACAAATCAAGATGGAATTACATTACATTCCCCATCAAAAGGGTGAATATCATGGTCTATCAAAACTATAGGCTTGAAATTTTGATTCAATGGAAAAGGTGGATGGCCATCGAGATCCACCTAGATCATTCTGCCCCCCTTAAGAAGCAATGGCCCCCCTTAAGAAGCAATGCCCCCCCCTGGTCATTTGTCTTTTTTAAGTAGATGTATTGCTTTTACTTTTCCCATGGAAGAGTGTCATGAACCCGTTGGAGGTGTTGGATCAATTCAACAGATCTGGCTACATGATCTTCCTTGGTCTAAGTGTGGGAGGACTCCGTCGGTGAAGATGCAACAAGAAGAGCTATATCAATGGGGGCTAATGGTTGGAACCCCAAGGACACCTAAAAAGGGTCGTGTCCAATAGAGCTATGATGAACATATGGAAGAATCTCATTCTCTTTATTCTCCTCTATAATATTTTTGACATGCTTCTGCTCGATAGAAATACCTTGGGTCGAGGCTATAGTGGTCACAGTGACCTTCTGTTCACCATCTGATTAGATCGTGAGATGGGAAAATTTGTGGTCTAAGAGATTACTTTGCGACATTTTTTTTCTCAGAAGGATAAAGTGGCAGTAGTTGGAGCTACCCTCTGGTACCCTGTATATTTGACCTTCCAAAGTAACAAAGACATTGTGGGGCCGGGACTCATAGATAGCATGAAATTTCCACATATATGGTTGTCCTAAAAAAACATCACACACATCAAGTGGAGAAACATCACAAACTACATAATCCTTGAAGGGCTCGATGCCATAGGAAAGAGGATATTGCTGACTGACACGTATTTCTCGTCCTTGGCTCAACCATCCAATGGTGTATGGTTGGGGGTGTGGTATCATTAGCAGCTTCAATATCTTGAAAACATCGGTTGAGATCAGGTTCTTCTAACTCCCACTGTCAAAAATGAAATGTAGTGGGGTCCCCTTTACCCACATCTGCGAGTGGAAGAGGTGTTCCCCCTCCTCAAGATCCTATGTTAGTTCTAGTTGTATTTTTGTGGCCGCAATGGTATAAGTGGGTTATGCATTAATAATATGTTTCCCTTGATTGTTATTTGAATCAGATTCAGTTTCTGATTCTTTTTCTTTGAGATCAACCACCAATGACTATTTTGAGCAACATTCATCCATGTTGTGCCAGGGGTTGTTGTGGAACTCACAGCACTTTCCAGTGTCTTTCTTAGACTTCTCGATACCCTTCTTTTCCTGCGTCTTGGACTGGATATCTTGAGGTTGAACTTATGTTCTCTGTCCTTTGTTCCATTAGTTAGGGTTTCCTTTGTGATGACTGTGTCATGGTGTGTTTTCAAAACCAAACCCTCTCTTACTATGTTGCTTGAATTTGTGCTCAATTTTGACTACATATCGATAAACAAAACCTAGTGAGGATATGTCCAAGAAATCCATATTTTTTTGGATGTACCTTTGCATACCACTGCAATAATTCAAAACATGGTGTCGCTTAGAGTCTTTGATACCCAAATTTGAGCACAAGGTATGAAATATCTTAGTGTACTCTGGATCTGTCTTATCTCTTTTCTGATGCAGAGTCGTCCATCTTATATACTAGTCATAATATGTTCTTACAGGGTAGTACTCATCCTTTAGGGAATATAAAAAGCCCTCCCAAGTGTGTTCTCTCCTGAATGGTGTAGATTCATTCGTGGTGTATTGTTGGGGCTCATAAATGTCATGTTTTCATCCACCTTTCCCTTCATTATTTTTCACATTTCATCGCCCCATTAACCTTTCACGATATCATTTCATAAATATACTTGGTTTTCACCTTATTATTATCCACTTTATTCATTTTAGTATTAAAAGAGGAAGCTGTGATTAAATATTACAAAATCGACATATTTTCATATATATCTAAAAAATGTGTGAGCTTTGTAATGTGTAGGAATATGTGAAGGATTAATTCAAAAGGAATTCTCGAATACTTTCTCCACCATTTCAAGATTTGAGGAGATAATTCAAGGAGAAGATCATCGATATTTGGTTGGCATATCTTATCCAAGATATATGAGAGATATGTGTGAGGATTTGAAGGGATTATATTTTGTAATAATGGGAAAATAGTTGAGAGAATAGTGGATCTATAATTATGATATGGTTATCTTATCTTCAAGGCTCTCATGTATAAAAGAGAGTGCTCTCTCTTCATGAGGTAGTAGTAGGAGAAGTAGTAATAACTAAGGAATAATTTGGTAGTCAGTCAGTAGTCATTGAGTAGTCCTTAGGATTTGAAAGAGAAAGGGATTCTTAGCTTTGATTCATGGTTTTGGTTTTCATGCTTTCATTATTATGTTATGAAGATTGATTTGGTTATTGTAATGTAAGATTGCTTCATTGGCGTGACCTCACATATGTTGTTGTGTCATTCAAACTCTTCACATTTTGTATTTTCTTTTCCTTCATGTAGTTCTCCATTCCTAGATTAATTTCATTTACGCAACTTCATTTCAGTCGTGTGTTTCAATTTCCTGCATTATATTAATGATTCAATTTCATTCATAGCTTAAACATTAGATTATATTAGTCCCGCTTCAATATTTCATATACTTTGCATGTGCTTCATCAGTTTACAAAACCTGGGTTGACAAATTAGATAGTTGGGAAAATATTACAATGCAAGTAATTCCACATTAGTTCGGCCCAATGTAACGACTGTAGCTCCCTTTACGATTGATGTTTCATTTAGAGGAAGTGTCTTTCATTTGACTAGAACAATTGTCATTCCCTTTACAATTGTTGTTCCTTTACAGGTGTCACATCTCTCGAGGTTGGGTATTGAAAACGGAAGGTAAGAACCTACGTAGCCCACAAGTAAAATGTGTCTGCTAGCGCCTACCTTCAGTTGATGAATAGAGGTTGTTTTTATGACATATTTAGAGCCCAACATGTACCTCTCCCAGTAACCTTCCCACCAAGCTCTGACATAGGGAAGGGATTTAATGAGCACGAAGGTGATCTTTTCATTGTTGGAAATTTTTTGGATGGATTAATAGCCTTCTAGCATATTCAACCATTTTTCTACAGCATCTGCATCTATCTATCCTTCAAATAAGGTGATATCAAAATTGACTTGTACCTTGAATGTGTTATAACCCGATAATTTATAGGATCAACTGGTGATTGAAAGTTTGTTCCTTTAGTATTTTTTGTTTGCAAATAATGTTGCATTCTGCAAATGATAAGAAAAAGAAATAAAAAGAAAAGAAAGAAAAAATGATGAAAAGAATGAAAGAGGGCATAAAAGAAAATGGATAAAGCCCCATGCAATAACAATGACTTGATCCATACAGTTTAAACATGGCCAAGTCCCTTTGAATTTGTGTTCATAGGATTAGTAAATAAGCTTGGCTAAACTGTTCAATCTTAGACAAGTAGTTAGTTTAGTTAGTGAATAAATTTGATCAGACTATTTAATCCTGATCAAATAGCCCCAAGATAGTGTAATTTCTTAGCCCAACAGTTTAATCTGGGCTAAAGGTGTAGGTAAGTAGGATAGGACATAGGCTAGTCAACTTTCTTTCAATAAAATTTATATGATGTTCGATGGAAATGCATGATCTCGATGTTTGAAGTGTTTTCCTAACCCCATGACGACAAAGGCATCGGAAGAAACACACATAACCCACAAAAAAACATGAAGCCTAAGTTTGCGCTGCACATTTTTGTGTCGCGCCCAGATAATAAAGAGCTCGTTGAAATAAACGATTGATCCAACTGCGTGTAGATCAATGGTGGATAGCAAATTATGGACCCCCTTGATCGTTATACCTTTAAC
>SNQJ01S0029796.1:83488-106540 GCA_010110895.2 Picea sitchensis
CGCATCTCGACATTTATTCTTTGAGTCATTTGTATTCTGAGTATGTGAATGCCTACCTCAGTGATGATATTTTATTGTACTGTATTTCCTTGTTTGTTGGCAAGTTTCCGACCGACTGTTCCTTGTTCCCTACACACGCTCGACAAAGTATTTCAGCTATCACTCTGTTCTAACTTCATACTTTGGGGGGCTCTCTATTACACATTATTTTCGTCATCCCTATGATCGTTAATGATGTAAACCTATCTGTTTCCTTCAGAGGGGTCAGTGGCCTGAGTTCCTAAAGAGAGAAGGGAGAAGAACTTTTCCTAAGAAAATAAGTTGCTTTTTCCTATGTAAAAACCTTATAAAAAGGGAAGTTCGCAGGTTGCTATATAGGCAGGGTGCGAGAATGACCCATTCTCGCAGGTTGCACTATAGCCAGGGTGTGAGGTGTTCGCAGGTTGCTCTATAGCTAGGGTGCGAGAATGCCAGCACGTGGGAAAAAAGAGCGTTTTCTCGAATCTTCTAGAAGGAGAAACTTCTATGGTGAGGTGGCATCCGAAAGGTTTGGATCTTACTCGCTTTCATGATTTAGTGGGATCATCCTAACCTCCTCACCTTATCCTCTTCAACTATAAAAGGAGAGGAGTTCTCATGGAGAAAGTTAGCTTTTTTAGCTTGGGTTCTTGAGCTTGGAATTATTAGCTTGGTTGGAGTGGCTTTGAGATTTGCTTTGTCAAGATAGATTGTGAGTAACTATCAGATCTATGTTTTCACAATCCTTGGAGCAAGAATTTTGTGGGGAACGAAGGACAGTTGTAAGGGACCTTATGACATCAAGGCTATGGCTTTAATCTCTCTTTCACATTTAATATGATACAGTAATATGTCTCTTTCCCATAAAGCTAATGTTGTTTTATTGTATAACTCCTTGATCATATACTTAGATTGATTATTGAATATGTTGAGTTGTCTTCACTTCGATTGGTTTGTATTTTTGTGGTCTTGACCGTACAAGAGCATTGGAGCGAAGCTGGAACAACAAAGACCAAAGGAAGCGATCACAAGGTATGTTCACTATTCTTGCCTCCTAGTTCATTCAATAGTCTAAATCTAGGGAAAGAGTATTATTCTGTCATGCTTTGTTCTAGATCCAGGGGGATCTAGGGAGATCGGTTTGTGTCCGCACTTACGGATTAATCCTAAAACAAGCATCTCTGAGAAATAAACTAAAAATGCCACCTACAGAAGGCTCACAGGCTAAAGAAATAGCTGAGATAGAGGATGAGAAAGAGGAATTACTAAAGTTGATCATGCAGCATAACGCACAGATAAAGGAAATAGAGGTAGAGTTGGAAAGGTTGGTGAAGAATAAATAACATGCAATGCCTATGGAATTTATCCCACTGAGTGTGGCTCCCCTCACAGTAGTTAGCACAACAACTGTACCAACAACCACTACAACTTAAATTCCATCGGCCACCCCACTGACAACGCTAGAAAAATCTGTAGAGGTAGCAAAATCAACGGAGGAGATGACCCTGCAAGGAACAGAAATCAACAAACTGAAAAAGGAGGTTGTGAATCTCTAGGAGCTTAAGTCTTCCTACCAAACAATATACAATATTGAGAGGCAAGAAGCGAAAAATCTCAAGAAGGAATTAGAACAGCTTCAAAAACAAACAGTGGGAGGCAAAACACTAGCAGAGGCTAAGGAGAACATTTGGATGGATATCTCCAAATCCATAAATGCAATATGACCCATGGTGCAAATCATGTTCGAGCAACATGACCTGGTGCTAAGAAGCAGACAGGATATCGACAAGATAAAAGGAGAGTTGGGTGAAATGCCCACAGAAGCTAACAAAATCATTAGTTTTATGAATTCAAAAACCAGAGAGGAATTGGAAGACCTAAATATTGAATACATGATGAATACTATCCTCGAAGTCAAGAGGGTGTTGACCAAAAGAGGATTGATGTTGCAGCTAGAAGAGAAACTCCAGAACATGGACATTGGAGTTCAACAGTTTTTCAGCAAGATCGATGCCCTACAAAAGAAAGGTCTTCCTGGTTTAATGGTGTTAAATGATAAGTTGATGACCCTTCCTGACTACAAGTAGAAGATATCTACAGTGTCCAAGGACAGTTCTAAGTTCTCGGGGATACAAGGCAGCATAATAAGCAAGTCTTTCTTGGAGACTTTGTAGCCATACCTCATCATATAGCACGAAATCAAATATATTTTCATATTCAAGCCGACCTTTTCCAAATATACTGAAATGGATGAAACTTACCAAAGACTTCTCAAAGTCACCATTCCTAGTCAGCTGAGATGGGAAGAGTTGTGCAATTTTATCGAGTAAGAGATGAGGTGTCCAATCCAAGTCAAGAAGCAGGAGAAGTCAAAGTCAAATGAATGACTCAACAAAGACCTTCCCCAGAATCGGCATGAAAAATATGAGAGATCATCATCAATTCCTACATTTTTGCATCTTGTTGTCTAGTTAGTTAGACTTAGAATCGACCACGTCCTGATAATTAATGATGGGGTCGTTTGTAATTTTGATGATAAATACTTCAAACTTAGAAGTATTGAGGGTTGATCTTTATGCCCTAGAAAGATGTAAGATCTATATTTTTTATCAAGAGATCTTCCATTAATACAAAGAGACATTTCACAGGATTCTTGCGTGTTGGTTGTTGGTGAAGTTTTTCTTTTCTTCATGGGATGTTTATCTTTCTTAGTTATCATGTTTTTTTCTAATATGATCATTTAAAAGGAGTTAAAGTTGCAGAATTTACCTTTGTGTACTTTGTTTCTAAGCTTTTAAATATCTACATGTTTATCCTCTGATGTTACAATAGAGAAATTCTTAATTTCTTCTTTACTTTAATTGATAATCTCATATTTTTTGGCCATCCATCACTTTATTTCTAAAGAATCCAATAGTTGCACTATCCTTCCCTGTGAAGTGAATCTTTAAAAAAAATACCCCATAGCCCAATGGATGCGTAAATGGCATTTCATCCATTCTATAAAAAACAAACACTTAGTCCTATTTATTTTAACTAGACTAAGATATGAATTTTGGAAACAAAGTTAAAACTTACAGAGAGATCCCTCTGTGAAACTGGTAGGGATAGATCCCAGTTTCAAAGTGGTTGGATAAGGTTACCTCTAGTAAATTTCTTCTACCTTTAAACAACCTCTGGGAATTTATAGGGTGATGACAGAAGGGTGTCACACTTGCCAAAAGGATTCTTGTTGAATATGCCTCGGTCGTCACCATTGGTAGTCTTCGAAGGATTGGAGTGAAGTTGTCCATCATCTCATTCCTTTTTTTCACAAGGGCTTCCTCGAGCAACATCTTGAAAGGATCTCCTATTTTTTCATCTCTCTTTTCTTCCACCATGGGATGTTGCTTGTGCTAGCGAGAGCAATTGTTCTCATGCAAAACTAGCTAGAGACCCAAATTTGTATACCCTGACCTTGTTAGGGACCTACTTTGAGAAATGATAAGAAGAAGACTTCTCTGATACCACTGATATGGATTATGCTGAGAAATAAATTAGAAAAAAACAAAAATATAGAAGAGAACAAATAAATACAGTGAAACCCGACTTCTATTAATGAATAAGAGAGAAAGAAACATTGTAGAACAAAAATTGGCAGAATGGGGTACCTTATCTCTGAAAAGAAAGAGATGTTTCCTACACTTCATTCGAAAAATATTTACATCACACTCCATTGCATGCTAAAAGGGCCTCCTTCACCTCAATTATATATGAGAGAGCTAGAGGAGACCAACTCCCATGATGCATGTGGGATAAATTGGACTAAGTTTTTAAAATTCCATAGGCATGCAAAACACTAGGAATTCCCGGGCATTCACCCATCCCATTACTACTCTAGCCTAAGTGCACTTAACTGTGAATTTCTAATGGGATCCAATGCATTAGTGCTATTATGTAGGAATGTACATAATACCACTAGGAAATGATTACATCATGCCAACCACAACCCCACATAATCAAGCATGGTAACAACCACCACTCCTTTAGTTCTCTTTCACTCATTCAAATTTTCAACAATTACTCCATTGGATCTCCATTCCACTATCATTTTAATCTATCATCCTTTTAATTTCTAACTAGATATGCTTAGCATATGAACACATCATGAGTAAATTATTTATCATTTCTTCATCCTCTCTACATAGGATACAAATTATTTACCACTGTGCATCACTATTTTTCATAACTTCCCAATTTAAAGACTTGTTCTCAATTGTCATCCACAAAAATATGTGATTTTTTATTAGTTCCTTTATTTTATAAAACAATCTACCACCACCAAGCCAAGTGATCTATCTCAAAACAATTTTTTTCTTTATAACTAAATTTTGTAGAATACTATTTGAGACTTTAATTCTTTGATAAAATCATCGTGTCTTCATATTCTCTAATTAATGTGTGTGTTCTATGAATATTATCAATATATATATTTCTTTCATGTTTTTGTATCCTCATCTTATATCCCCAACTTGTCTGCCTCCATCCACCCTTGCTGCCACAAGTTTGTACCCTACCAGCCTACTATTTGAATAAGAGTAAAAACACATTTTCTTTATTTTTTTTCTAGAAATGTATCAAGTAATTTATTCTCATTTGTGAATATTAACCAAGGTTCAGTAGAATCCCTTACCTATTCCCATAACCCCACTTTCCAAACAAACGGGTTTATTATCAAAGGAAAGGCTTGTACTAATGTCTTCAAATGAGTATACTATTTCTTTGTTACGTTCCTCCATCTCCTGATCCAATAAATCATGGTATATTTTCTTCCATATATTATCATGAGTAAATACTATCCATAATTTTTTTGCTACTAAAATTTTCCCAAATGGATGGTCTTTAGGCCCCAACCTTCCTCCACCTTTTCCTTAGCCACTAATTCCCATTTAACTAAAGTAATCCCTTCAATATCTTTCTTCCATGTCGAAAAGAATATAAAAATATTTTTATTATTATTCTCCATCATCTCCTTAGAAACATGCACTAGAGTCTTATAGAACATGGGAATGACTTGTAGAACTGACTTGAAAAAACTCAACTCACATCTTAAATATAACCATCTATTGCACCAATGATCAATTTTTCTTCTATTTTCTCTATTAGCTATAATTCCCAATATTTTTTCCCATATCCATTTTTTTAGGAGGAAAGATCAGATATTTAAAGCTTGATTGAATTTCAAAGTTCTGAAATGGAAAAAATTGAAGCATCTCCCTTTCATGTCCTAATTCCATTAAAATTTCCACTAAATGAAATTTGTTGATTTTAATACATATATATCCAAAACCATTGCTAGTCAATATAGATCTATAATTTCTCTTAGTCTTTTATCTTCTCTCAATGATTCATTGATAAACTATAAAACATAACAATTAAACAAAAACTGAGTTAGAAATAGATCTCTTCCCAACTATAGTCATGTTATCACCCCAACTCTCTTTCTTTCTAAGAATTCCCAACATAATCATCTTTTTATTACAAGAAACAACAAAGGGGAGAGAATGCATACTTCTCTCATTACCCATGATGGAGTGAAGAAATTGGATGCTAACCTATATTTAAGAACAACAAATGAAATTTATGTCAAATTACCCATTATCCATTTCACAATAGGTAAACTAAAACCAATATGTAGAAGAATCAATATGATATATGGCTAACTTGACTTGTCATATGTATTTGATAGGCCTAGTTTCATTACCATAGCTGGGAGGTTTTTGGACTTGATAGTGTGCAATCTCTAATAGGTTGATCCTATTACATAATGAGTTTAAATTTTGGCTAGGAACCCAAACTTCTCCTTTGAAATTACCTCCAAAAGTATCATTTTGATTCAAACTGCTAATATTTGTGCAAACTTTTATATATACAATTGTAAAAAGATATTGATCTAAACTCATAAAACATCCTTGAATTTTCCTTTCTAGGGATTAGAGTTTTAAATGTAGCATCAAAATATTAATTTTCTTTCCCTTTTCTCCTTACCTTCACCCTTAAGAGAGTTTCTTCCAGTAATTCATAAAACCCTATACAAAATTCCACTAGTCATCCATATATCCTATGTATTTTATCCTTTTGAATAAAGATATAAAGGTATTTAAATCCTCGTTTGAAAAGCGTCCCATTAACATCTAATTCACTTATCTTGACACAAACATAAGAAAAAAAATCTAATATTCAATATATCATCTATATTAGCTCCATTAGATTCTAAGTACATTAATTGAAAGTATGACACTCCCATAACTACTATCTCATTAAACATATTGGACTTGCTGCCATAATATCGCCTCATAATTATTGAAGAAATGAGTGTTTAATTCTACCTTTTCCAACCATATATATCCCTTCTCTTCATCCTCTAGTCATCCTCCCTCCTATCCAACCATTTTTGTTTATGGCTTATAAGTCCTTTATTCTTTCCATTTCTTTATTAAAATTAACTTCTATTATTTGAACATGTAGTGTTGATAGTTGACTCTCAATTTAGGAACAACAATGATGTTGCATCCAGTCGACTTCTGGAAAAATGATGATGTTGTATCTAGTTGAGTCGACATTCCCTAATTACATGTATAGGGTTCTAATATGAACTCCTTTCATTAAGACCATCACACCTCTGACTGTATTGCATTTATCCTTCTGAAATAGAGTGTACACCCCTACATCACTCATCTTGCTGATAGATATTATGTCTCTTGGAAAACTTGGAATGTGTAGAACACCTGGAAGGGTTCTAATCCTCCCATATCACAGTATTAGTCGAAATATTCCTCGTCTGACAATTTTGGTTTTCGAGTCATCCCCCAAGAAAAAAACTCCTCCTTCATATCGTTAATATTGACATAACAATTCTCTATGTGGTGTCATATAATAAGATGCTCCTGAGTCGACCAATCAAACATCTTGATCTAACTTTGTAATAGTCGACACCAAGTACACATCACCTCCCTTATTTGGAGTCAAATTTCTCTTAGTCGACTGATTCTTGTCATATCCTATACTGAATTTCGTTACCTTCGACTTGCAGTCACTTTTGTAATGCCCATATTTACCATATTTCCAACATCATTCCATCGATTGAACATGGGATTTATATATACTGTTCAACTTAGAATTTCTACCAAATAATTTTCCTTATCTCTGTCAATCGGTCGACCTCTCACCACTAATTCATATTTGGTCGATTCTTCCATGTTATTCTTTCTCATTTCTTCTGAAAAAATAGATGCGACCATGTATTCTAAGATTCGACAGCTCCATTGGCTTGCAGATGATAAGTAGTTGTATTTTTATGGCCAATCATAAATTTCTTGAGTAGTAGTTCAATTGTACTATTGATAAAATGTGTTCCTTGGTCACTAATTATTTTCATAGGAAATTGAAAAAATTTATTATATTTTCGTAGATAATTTTCACAGCTACTTCCTTTTTACAATTATTGACAGGTTTTTATTCCACCCATTTGGTTAAGTATTCAATGGTTGTAATGATATATCTTGTCCCTGTTATTTTGTCTCTTTTTAGGAACAGTTGAAAAAAATTAATATCCTATATTTCAAATGGTAAATTGGGATTTACAAAATGTAAGGGAATATCATTTTTCCATAGATGTTGGTTTATCCATTGGCACTTATCGCATTTCTTTATATGCTCCCGACAATATTTATATATTGTTTGCCACCAAAGACCAGCTTGTAAAATTTTCCTGGTTGTTGTATTGGCCTGAAATTTATCTCCTACTGGGCCTGCGTGTTCCTCGGTAATGATTTTTTCTCTTTCATTCTCTAGTGCACATCTCCTTAAAATATTTTCAAGTCCCATATTGTCGAGGTAACCATTAAATAGGGTGAATGGTGCAACCTTCATTGATATAATTTTCCATTTATTAGTTGGGAGATCATCCAGTGCTTTCCCCTCTTCTAATATATTAGAAATATCTTCTAGGTCCCTGGGAACTGCTTCTACTCTGAATAAGTTTGAGTCTTAGAATTCGTCTTCAATTCCAGTCGGATCTTCCCCTGTCTCTAGTCAGGACAGGTGATATGGACCTACATTTTTCTTCCTTCATTAGATTATTACTTAAAAGTCAAATTATTGAAATAGTAATATCCATCGACAAATTTTCCCTTGGTGTACAGGTTTGTTTACAATGTATTTCAATGCCTAGTAGTCTGTAAAGAATATAAATTTATTTGATAATAAGTAGTTCCTAAATTTTAGTAGGGAAAATATCATTGCGAGGGCCTCACGTTCCATTGTTGAATAATTTTGTTCTGCCTTTTTTAACTTCCGACTGACATATGCGTTTGGATGGCCAATCAAATCATCGTATGGCTAGGAAACAATTAAGTCAATGGTGAAGCTAGATCCATCGACATGCATGTGGAATTTATTCAACCAATCCATGAATATTAAGATATGTGCTTCTACCAACTTTATTTTTAATATCTCAAAGGACTTGTTGCATTCTTGGATCCTGTAAAATTCAACTTCTTTCTTCAGTGGCTTATCAGTTGGAAATGTTATGTCAGAGTAGTGATGAATAAACTTTGGATAGTATCATGTGTGCCTAAGGAATATTTCAATTTTTTTTTGGTTTAATGGTGGTTTCAAATCGAGAATAAATTTGATCTTAGCCATTTATACCTTAATTTTGTCTTTCCATACAATGTAGCCTAACAATATACCAACTGGCATGGCAAAGATGGATTTTTCAAAGTTTAAAGATAAATGGATTTTCTTCCATATATACAACATCATTCTTATCCATTGTACATGGTCTTTTAGGATACTATAGATGTTCTAGTCATCAAAGTATACTGCCAGTTTTTTATAGATGTACTCCTAGAATGCCTTAACCACTATTATGGAAAATACTATTAGGGAATTTTTAAACAGAAAGGCATTACTCTGTAAGCAATGGATCCAAACTCAGAGACAAATGTTGTTTTTTATTAAGTCTATTTTGATATTAGTTCATGATTATATCTAGAGAAAGCATCAGTGAACGAGTAACATTAATGACCCACAAATTCATTGATAATTTCGTCGACAAGAGTTGAAAATGGGTCAGTTAATGTGAGTTTGATTAATCCTCAAAAGTCGACACAGATTCTCATATTTTTTGGGTTGTGTTTCTTAGGTTTCACGACCATCATATTTTCCCATTCTAAATTGTCAATTGGGTATATAATATTTTCAATTAACATTGATTCAATTTTTGTTTGAAAGATGGGTTTGTATTTGTGCACCAGTTTGTATGACTGTTTCTTGATAGGTTTGTCTCCAAGGAGGAGTTTGATCTTCATTTCTCCCATATATTGTAATATTCTTTTGAGGTCTTTATATTCACGTGCGAAGACATCCTGATATTATTTTAGTAGATCAACTATTTCCATGGTTTTCTTCTCGGACCAATAGTCACCTACTCTGGCCATTGTTGTTCACCCATCTATAGAGATGTAAAATTATTTGGAATTTATTTATGCATCCATCCATTCATGTTCTTTTGACTCATCTAAATGGAATTATCCTTCTATGAATTGATTGTAACTTGAAGGGAAATTGGGTTTTTCTATGTGTTCATTCTCTTCTGTGTCTTCCATGGTCATAGAGTATACTGTTTTTACAAAAGTTTGTACTCTAGGGGGGGTCTTTTTTCCATCGGAATCTTTGACCTGGAAAACTTATGTTTTCCATTTCAACTCAATGAGTTATTATGTTTTTTTACAACATGTGTTGATACTAGGTTACAAGTCAATGTTGATCCCTCATCGACTTTAGTTTTTCCTTTTTCTTGAATTTTTTCAGGATTTGGTTTTCCCAGGAAATTTTTAATTTCCTTAGCTGCCTATTGTAGGAGTGGCTCTTTGGGATTAAATTCAAAATATTTAAGGAAGTTGTCTTTTATTTCATTCCAGTCAAAAGTATGACTTGATGTTTCTTCAATATTATACCATTTTTTAGGTATATCATATAATGTATTTGGAAACATATGAAGCCAGAATCTTTTGTCTCTCTATCCTTATTTTTTCCATTCTTTCTTACACTTTTGTATGAGGATTTTTGGGTCAAATACAAGGTTAAATATCAAGATGTCGATATTTTTAGGGAGATTTTTCCCACCGAATATTTCCACAAAATATAATGTGGCTTTATTCCATGTTTGAAGTCGGTTTGAATGAATCTCCCACCATCATTCCCTTTATTACATGTTTGAAGGGTCAACCTCTATCCCATCCTTTGAAGATATATTCCCAATAATGTTTCCTTCAAGAACCCCAAATATTGACTTCTTTGAGTTTAGTGACATTCCAGACTTATGATGTCTTTCAAACACTTTTCTAAGATGCCCAATGTGAGAAATTATTTCTTTTGAGAACATGGTGAGATCATATTGATATTTATCAATTATGTTTCCCATAATATCTCTAACTGCATAGTTCATGGCTCTTTGAAAAGTGGCACCTGAATTAATCAAACCGTACTACATTCTCAAATACTCAAAGGTGCCCCATGGTGTAGTAAATGAAACCTTATGTCTATCATGTTTTTTTAACCACACTTGATTGTATCCTGAAAAACCATCTAAAAATTAAATCATTGTTGACACTGTAATTATTTGCAATAAATTCTCCATGCTAAGTAATGGATACTTGTCCTTTTCATATGAAATATTTGGATTCCTGAAATTAATACATAGTATAATATCAACATTCTCTTTCCTTATCATGTCTGATCTCACCATTTTTTTTCCTTACCATTATAATATTTGTTTACCCATGATTGATTGTAGCCTAAAAAACCATCTAAAAATGACATCGATGTCGACCCTGTAATTCTTTGCAATCAATGCTCCATGTTGGGAAATGGGCAATTATCCTTTTCAGATGACACATTTATATTCTTGAAATCAACACATAATCTAATATCATTATTCTGTATCCTTATCATTGTAAGGTTGGATAACGAAGTTGAATGTCCTGTAGGGGAAATTATCATTGCTTCAAGAAATTTCTGCAATTATTTCTGAATAAGGGGAGCCAACTTCGAATTTATATGTATCAACCTCTATCAGAAAGTATTGGAATCCTCCTTCAAAGGTATATTATGCTAGATAGTATCACCTTTGTAATATTTCAAATCATCATAGGACCAATAAAATACATCTCTATAGTCTCTGACCAAATTCTCAATTTAATACCTTCTCTCTTCACTTGAAGTTCCTCTACTAATTTTCACAATATTCAAACTTTCCGGAGAACCAATATTAACTTCCACGTAATCATCATGTTTGACCATATCGTTATTCTCCTTGTACATGCCATGTATATCAAACATTTCTTCCAAACAAAAAATACAAGTGGGTATTTTGTTATCTATCAAATGATCTTGATACTTTTGTCATTCTTCTCTCCAATCAATCTCATTCTCAAAAAACTCTTGAAGGATCTTAAGAAATCTTATAATTTGTACATTATCGTCAAAAATTTGCCAATGTTCAACGTTGCCATGCATAGAAGGTATAAAAATGATCTCTAATTTCCTCCCTTCCAATAACCCCTTTCAAGGTTGAAGATTCGAAGAAGCCACAACTAAAGCATCATATTTCTCATTAAACATTCTATTCTTCGCTTCTAAAGTAAAATCATCAAACCATTCCATGGAATCCAACACTACATTTCTATATCTTTTCAATCTTTCATTCTTATATGAAAAATGGTTCTTTACTTGTATGATTACCCAATGAGAGTCACCTTGGAGTTTTAGACTATTAATTTGTTTTAACTTATCCATATTATATCCAGGAAAAATGGATTCATACTCAAGTATGTTGTTTGTTTATTGAAATTATCAATGAAAGGAATAACACAAAGTATCACCCTTAAGGGAAACAAACATTAATCCTGCCCTAGACCCTGTTCTAGACTTATCTCCATCAAATTTTATTTCCCAAGAATTGTTGACATCTTGTTGGGGTCATATCTTAGTTGCAAGAATAGTATAAAATCCTAAGTATTCTTCATATAAAATTAATATGTGAGTGGTTTTCTACATGATACTTCCTCATTTGCTCATGGTTAAAGGTCACATAAGTATTATCACAAGTGGGAATAGTAGCATAATACAAGTCCATTTATATTCCACCTATGATATTAGTCGCCCACTTATGGGATAAAAGCATTCCCAAGCATTTGTAATGTCAAACATAACCACATCCATAGTCAAAGAAAAATTATGAAAGATTGCTAAACTCACATGAAGATATTTGATCAAACCAGAAACTTCTACTTATCTTGAATCCATAGCACATATGTTTCTATATGGTCTTATGGTTTTGAGTCCCAATTGATTCATCACATTGAGAGACATCACATTGGTAAAGGTTCCTAAATCCAAAATATAGTTAGGAAATAATAATTGAAAAACCACCAAAGATATGAAAAAGGGTTGATGACTATGATTCTTCCTTCCTTCTTGATTCATTGTTTGAATAATAATAGGCAAATCTTCACTTTCATATACAAAATGGGTTGATTGCATCATAACCTCAAGCCCCAAAGCTTCCTTAATTTTCTCTCTTACAAAAACAATCTTTGTCAACTCAACAATGGGACTAGGCACCTTAGCATTCCTCATCCAACCAGTTACATCTAGATTTAGATTTAATGGTCTATTCATTGAAGGTTAAATTCGAGGAATCTCCACAATTGGTCTTATATGTTGATTATATTTCCTAGGATCTTTGGGAGGACCATGTTGATCTCCTTGAGGAAGATTAACTTGTTTTCTTTGATAAGTTATAAAATTAAATATTTCTTCATACATTCTCGTATTTTCCTTGGGGGAAGTCCTGTCACCAAACATTGAAATATCTATTTGTGCCTATATGGATTTTTCCTTAACTCGTTTCATACTCTCTTAGGAAAACTGGAATATTTGTCTTCCATATGAATTTTTTTTGCAAGAATCCAAATATCCATCACTATTTTGAGAATTATCCTCCATCATTTCCATGTAATTGGCATCATTTATTTCATCATGAGAGCAATCAAAATATTGAAAATCATAAGGAATTTCATGATTGATCAGATTGGTTAGCTCCAATGTTGCAGCAAGTCTTTGACTTGGTGGGGGGATGAAACTTATATTGTTGTTGATTTATCTCATGCTAAACCAATATTTTCTACAAAGTACTCATCATCTATGTGTAATTTTTATTTAACATTTTCATTCCCTCCAGTATGTTGGTGAAAGTATCAGAAGAGGGATTGGTAGAATGGAAAACTATAGGATTAGGATTATCTTTGGCTCTAGGAGGGATTAGGATATCTGGCTTCCTTGACAAAGTCCAATTGTCATTCAAACTCTTAGTTTTTTTTCTTATCTTCTTTCAGGTAATTGGGATTGGATTAATTTAGAAATAAACTAAATTTTCCATGGAAAGAGTTAATGTAATACAACAATATGGTTCTTGGGTTAGGTCAATGAGTTTGAGGGATGTCCTGAACAATTTTATCAAATCCAAGATTAAATTTTTCCACGATCTCATTTTATTTTATTTTAAAATTATTCAAAGCATCCAAATCAAATCTACTATATTTTGTTTCCATCCATCTATCAAAGAAATCACTTCTACAAGCATCAAGCAAGTTTATCATATTATCAAGTAATCCAAGAAATCAATTTTTAACATCTTTCTTCAACGACATTTTTTTTTTTTATAAAGCACATCAAGATGAGAAATTCAAAGATTTATAACATAATCCATAAAAGCATATGAATGTTATTTAGGACCAATAGAATTATCACCATGAAAAATAGGCATTGTTTCCAATGAAGCAAGCAAATCACGAGGATAACCTGCAATGTAGTGAAATCAAATGGTCTACAACAATCAATCAACCAAGGAGAAACCATTTAATTTTTGGTTAGGAAACTTGAATTATCAACTAATAATTTATATATATATTGAACGTATTCAAGTCATAATTGGTTGTTTAATTATGTTCTCTTATGCCTATATTTTCTTCTTTTATAATAAATCTCAAGCTCATGCACAAGATTAACGATACCTTGGGATTTGGCCTCTGTATCACACCTCTTTGTTATATTTTATTTGATTTGAGTCACCATATGAGACAATCAAGGTTAGCATTCAAAACAATCTCATCAATTTACACATACAAGAATAAACCCAAAACAAAGCTAGAGATAGACCCTATGTAATGGCACAAAAATGTTAAAATGAACGCAAATAAAGTCTTCCCCAACAACGATGCTAGAAATATTACCTCGTGAAATAGCACCCTTTCCAACTAGGAGATATCTGGGGAAACAATAACGGGAAGTTCATCACTCTCACCTTAGTACACTTTATTCTACACTGTATGTGAGCTCCTAGAAGCCATGGGGGTTATCCCAAATAATGAAAGTAAAATTCTTTAAGTGAAACAAAACCATGAAATTATATAATTTACTTCAATCAATCCATAAAATATATAAGAATATAACTCATTAGGATTCCAATTCTCTAAATATATTCAACTAGAAACAATTGCTTGAATCATGTTGATATCCACTTCAATGAAAGGTTAGGAGCTAGTGGATCTGTGTAACAAATATGATGTGTAATATAAAAAACATTAACAACTTCATAATAAAATTTAAGTTTAACAAAAAAGTTGTAATAAGATATTCAATATCATCCAGACAAGTGTTAGAGACAATCTCTAAAAATACATAAACATTAACAAAAAAAGAACTTGTAACATGTGTGTTGAATCCCCTTATTCTTTCACAAGTAAGAACTTGGAATTCACCAATTAAAACCTCTATGGAAATGATGAAAAATTACAAGTGCATTAGAGATTAATATCACCTCTATATATGTAATATAAGATTGATAAACAATCTCTAAATGAAAGAGAGGCTAGGCACAAGAAAGAATATACCTAGTCGTACGGTTTCACCAAATTGATGTAGCACCCCTACCCCAGCAGGTTATGAGTGACCTCTCAGTATTTGGATATTTCTATTTCCCTGAGCTGAAATGGCTCTTTAGTTCCCACCAGAACCTTCAACAAGAATAAAAACACATGTCCTTTTTAGAAGTTATGCATGTGCAAACAAGCACTAGGCACGAACCTCCACTCCACGTGACCAACCGATGTGACCACGAACTTCACCCGAAAAGGTGTTTCGGGCTTCATGACTTCACAATTCCTATTGTGATTCCCTCTGACTCCTTCGATCCTCGAAACCCCGAAATGGTATACCAGGTCTTTAGCTCCTCCCTTATGCCTTGACCATGTTACCTCAGTCACGTCCTGGGATCCACCTCCAAGCGCATCGCGATTTCACAACTCGTGAGTTCGCGATGCAACTCGTATCCTTCCTCCCAAAGTCTAAACTCTTGACTTCTTCTCCTCAAATCGACAACACTGATTACTCCTCGATCTGACGGTCCAGATTTATGTCGAAATTTTACATATCGGGATTTCGCAACTCAAGACCTCCAAGTCACGACTTTCTCCACACTCCGACTCCTGAAATGCCGAAATCCAAAATTACAAGATCAATGACTCTCGTTGATCTATATCTAATGATGACTATTCCGCCTGAGATTATGAGTGTTGATAGACACTCAACCTTAACTTCTCCATTGATCCACTGGTTCCAACAGTCCACGGAAAGTTGATAGTTCTCCCTCTGAGAATTTCAACCATCCCTTCAAGTTCTTGATACTTTATGGCCAAACAACTGGTGCCTTCTTCTGAACTTGGTTTATGCAAGGTGACTTCAGCCCTCATCTTCCCTTTGAGCTCTTCGAAGTATCTATCCTTCATGAGCTTGGTTCTTACTGCAAACTCAAGGATTCCAAGGGAATCTGCCCACACTCCTTGTGGTTTCACGATAATCTTTGATTATCTGCACTTCCCAGTTCTTCACACTCCTTACAACAGTAAATCTTCAACCAGTCACTGGGTTGGAAAAGTCTAGGACTTCCAATCGCCTGTGCACACCTTGCATGACGTTGTGCTATACTCACACTTCTTCTGGTATGCGAACAATGGTATCTCTCCTGAGATTTTATGAGGTTAAACAAAAAAATTGTCAACGCACTTCTTGAGGACTTTCCCTGCACTCCTTGCATGAATTCTCGGGACGAGAAACAATTGAAACACATACTCCCCATCTTACGAAATTCATAAATTCAACATGAAATCATACATACACACAGCATTGAAATAAATGCATAATAGAGCATATAAGCAAATTGTAAACATACCATTCAATAGATGTAAAAAAAATTCATAAACACCATGAATTTTAGTCAAAGCATTCTTATATTAACTCAATTTCTTATGTACATGGGTTCAATAGCAACACCTATCAGCTTATACAATCTTCTACAATCTATCTTTTTCTCTTCTCTCCTATTCTTCTTTCTCTACAGATATTTTTCTCTTACAATGAGAATAATGAATACATTACAATACATACGAGGGATATTTCTAGAGTTTTCCCTCCTACAACCTTTATCTATTTAATCGAATTAAATACTACAACTACTTTACATTTATTACATTAATTGCCTCCCACAAACAGATGAGAGCAATCGCTCAAGATCTGTGTTACAATATCCAAACCATAAAAGAAATAACATCCTTTGTAGATATTACATTAATGCTTCATCTTTTCAAATTCACAACATTCTCAAAATGTGTGTTGGTGCGTATATTGTTGTCCTCCGCTTTGTTGGCTTGCGATGCTCCTACATCATACTCCTCTGGCTGAAAAAATTCATGGGCTCCTGTCCATGATCTTCTACACCATCTGTCCATGTTTTTGGATCTCTACATCTCTTTCCCAACTGGCATATTCAATTGGGTGTCCTTTCCATTTTACCAAGTATTCAAGATACGTCTTTCTCCAGGTCTTCTTTCTAACTCTTTGATCAATGATGTTTTCCATCTGCAGCTTTTCAGCTACAAGCATCTGTTTGACCCACTAAAATTCCTTCTGAGTCTCTTCTCCTCTCGCTTCATCTGCTCTGTAAGGATACATATCATCTACGTTGAATATGGGTGACATGCCCACATCATCTGGAAATTCTATGTCATAAGCATTTTCCTCAAACTTTCATAAAATCTTACACAACCCTATATTTTTCATTTTCAGCTTATTATATGTCCCCCTTGGGAATATTTCCTTTATGAGGTGTGCTAAAACTAAGTCCCCCACTTCGAAATGAACCTCCCTTCTATGCTGATCTGCTTTGCGCTTATACTCCTAGTTGCAATTCTGCAATCGCTCTCTAATCTTACTGTGGAGCTCTTGCATCTCTGTTGTAAAATCCTCTGCTCGAGCACTTATGTACTCATGCTGCTCCAAGTATCTCAACTCAGATATGCCTCTTGTTTGCATTCCATACATTATTTGGAATAGGATTTTTCTTGTGCTCCAGTTAGGTGAGTCATTATATGCAAATTCTTCTTGCGGCAGAATCTGATCCCATTGAACGTGATGTTCAGCTACTAAACTCCTCAAAAAGTCCCCTAAACTTCGTTTTACTACCTCAGTCTGTCCATTCGTCTGAGGGTGATATGTTGAGCTAAAAGATAATTATGTCCCTGGATTCTTCCATAGTGTCCTCTAGAAATGACCAACAAATTTGGTATCTTGATCCGAAACAATACTCTTGGGTAAACCATGAAGTCGAACAACTTCTTTGAAAAACAAGTTTAAGATGTGTGTTGCAACACTGGTTTTCTGACATGGAATAAAATGTGCCATTTTTCAAAATCTATCGACTACTACGAATATGGATTCACAACCTATCTGTGTCCTCAGTAGTCCTAACACAAAATCCATGTTTATCGCTTCCCACGACCTCTTTGGTACTGGAAATGGTTTATACAATCCTGTATTCTGTCTTTTCCTCTTTACGTGCTGGCAAATTCTACATTTGCTCACAAATTTCTTGACATCTGTCCTCATCCTTGGCCAATAATATAAACTGTTCAGTTGCACAAATGTTTTTTCATGGCTGAAATGTCCATCCAAGCCCCCACAATGTTTTTCCTTTAGAAGATTCTCTCTCATAGAACTCTTCGAGATACACAATTGATTTCCTTTGAATAATAATCATCCTGGATTAAGTATTCAATCCATTGGCTTCTGTCTCTCAGAATAGGATTCTCACATGCTTCATAAGCATCCTTAAAATCTGAATCATCTCTGTACATATCCTTAAGGCTATCAAAACCTAAGGCCTTCACACGAAACTCTTGCAGAATCAAACATTTCCTACTCAATGCATCAACAACCTTGTTAACAGTTCCAGAAATGTGCTTTATAACAAAAGTAAATTTCTGCATAAATTCAACCCATTTTTCATGTTGCTGGTTCAATTTTTCTTGTTTGGTTACGAATTGTAAATCATGGTTGTCGTTGTACAAAATGAATTCTTTCATAACCAAGTAGTGCCTCCATTTCTTTAGCACCTGTATGATTGCATAAAACTCTTTATCATACGTGGAATAATTCATATTGGCATCATTCATCTTCTCACTGAAGTATGAAACTGGTCTATTGTCTTGACTTAAGAATACTCCAATCACAAATCCACTTGTGTCACATCTCACTTGAAATGTATTACTAAAATCTGGAAAAACTAGAACTGGTTGTCCAGTTATCTTCTCCTTTTAACAACTTGAAACTTTTCTCTACTTCCATTGTCCAATGAAAATATTTATTTATTTTCTTGATTGTGTCCATCATTGGTGCACTAATACCACTAAAATTTCTGATGAATTTCTTGTAAAAACTGACTAATTCATGGAATCTTTTGACTTCAAAGATATTCCTTGGCAACAACCACTATTTGATTGATTTTACCTTCTCAGGATCCATCTTCAACTTATTCAAAGAGATCACAAAACCTAAGTAAATGAGTTCATTCTTCAAGAAAGATGACTTCTTCAGATTTATCAACAACTTCTCTCGCTATAAGCTCCTCATCGATAGAGTTAGGTGTCTCAAATGCTCTTCCTCAGTTTTACTGAAGATCAATATATCATCAAGATATACAATTACAAACTTCCCAATGAAATATTTCAAGACTTCATTCATCAATCTCATAAAATTACTTGGCACATTCATCAAACCAAACGGCATGAAAATCCATTCATATAGTCCTTTATTCGTCTTGAATGGTGTCTTCCATTCATCACCTTCCCTCATTCTAATCTGATGATATCCACTTTTCAAATCAATTTTTGAAAACAAATTTGCTCTACTCAAGCAATCCATCAAGTCATCCATCCTTGGTAAAGGAAATCTATACCTGATGGTGATTTTGTTTATAGCCCTCGAGTCTGTACACATTCTCCATCCACCATCCTTCTTTGTAATTAACATTATTAGTACAACGCATGGACTTAAGCTTTCTCTAATCAAGCCTTTGTCCATCAAATCTTGGACTTGATTCTTAACTTTTTCATTCTCCTGCGTCGCCAGTCTATACACTACTTTGTTTGGTAAACTCGCTCCTGTTATAAGGTCAATGTGATGGATTATACTCCTGATGGGCGACAATGACCAAGGTAAATCTTCCACTAGTATATCAACAAAATTATCAAGCATTTCCTGAATTTCCTCAGGTAGATCATCCATCAAAGTACTGGTCAAAACGACTCTAGGTTTTCTCACCACAACAAACTAGATGTATTCATCTTTCTTGACTTCATCCACAAGTTCCTTCCCACTCATGATAAGTATAGTGTTTCTTGCTTCTACTTTCACCTTCTTGTCTTCAATTGGAAGCAACATATGTGTTCTATAATTCTTCTCCAAGGTGTATGTGTTCTTTCTTCCATCATGAACAACATTTCTGTCATATTGCCATGGTCTCCCCAACAAAAGATGATAGACATCCATGGGAATAACATCACATGAAATCTCATCTCTATATCCCCCTATCTTAAACTCAACTAAACATTGCTTAGTGATTGTTACCTGATGTCCTTTTTGCAACCATGAAACCTTGTATGGGCTCGAATGTGCAACTGTGTCCAATTCCATCTTTTCACCATTTCTATGGATACTAGATTATCTATGCTTCCACTATCCACAATTACCTTGCATACCCTGTCCTTGGTCTTGCAAGAAGTTTTGAACAAACAATTCCTCTGGACTAGATTCTCTATCTCTTTCTCTAGCTTCAAGAGAATTTTCCTCATCATCAAGGATCTTCTGCCTTCTGCATCTTTTGCCTCAACATTTTGCCTTTACGATTCTGAAATCTGAGCTTCGCCTCCTCCATCCCTTTTTGTGTCGGGACATTCAAAACACTTGTGTCCTATCTTTTCATAGACAAAATACTTTATTTCACCACCTCTGCCTCTGCCTCTTCCTCTTCCTCTTCCTTGAGGAAAAGTGTTCCTATCGACATACTGTCCTCCTTGTGAGATTCCTCCCCTTTCTGGGTGGTTATGAGCTTTATTTTCTTCATCCTTGGATTCTGTACTCTATCCTGGGCAACTACTTTGCCTCTGCTCTGACTTCGACCTGTACCCCTTTCACCTTTCTTTCGGGCTAATTTCTCTTTAGCCTTTGAAGCAATTTGATAAGCATCTTCTACATTTTTTATTGTCACCATGCTCATCTCATCTTGAATTTCATATCTCAGTCCATTGATGTATATGGCAAATTTTTTATCATCACTCTCATGATGACTTGCCCTGATGTTGAGTCTGTAAACCTCCTCAGTGTATTCCTTCACTCTCATCCCCTTTTGTCTTAAATTCTACATTCTTCGAAACAGATTAATTTGGTAATCTCTGGGTATAAACTTGGCTTTCATCTTTGTAACCATCCTATCCCATATTTTGATTCATTTTTTTCCTTTGTAACGCCTATCAGCCTGCAGTTCATCCCACCACAGTGTTGAATTCCCTTTCAGTCTAGTGAAAACATGTTTTACTCTCTTATCTTCTTTGATATCCTCATAATCGAAGTATTTATCTAGAGCTCTAAACCAATCTAACAACTCCTCAACATCTAAGTTACCTTCATACATTGGGATGTCCATTTTTTCTCTGGCTCCTATTCTTGCAACAACTCTGAATAGATGTTCCTCTGCAGCATCTTTGACTGCAACTTCTTCTTCTTCAGATCTTGCTTCATTCTCATTTTTGAATTCACTGAAATCTCCAGTATTAGTTGTTCGCCTTTGTTTTGTCTCCATAGCTTCCAATCGAGCATGAAGCTCTCACATTTCCCTTTCCATGGCTAGATCAGGCATGGGTCTATCTTGATGTCTTCTTGGCAGCATTGTTTAAATCTGTACAATGCAGAATTTAAATCACAACTTGCCTTCTGTCTCCCTTGCTTACAGAAAACAATGATTGTAAGCTCTGATACTACCTGACGCAACACCCCTACCTCAACAGGTCCTGCATGACCTCCCAGTATTTGGATCTTTCTATTTCCTTGAGCCAAAATGGCTCTTTAGTTCCCACCAGAACCTTCAAGACAAATAAAACCACAAGTCCTTTTTAGAAGTTACATCTGTGCGAACAAGCACTAGGCGCAAACCTCCACTCCACGTGACAAACCGATGTGACCACGACCTTCACCCAAAAAGGTGTTTCAGGATTCATGACTTCGTGATTCCTGTTGTGAGTCCCTTTGAATCCTTCGATCCCTAAAACCATGAAATGGGCTACCAGGTATTTATCTCCTCTCTTATGCTTCGACCATGTGACCTCAGTCACGTCCTGGGGTCCACCTCTGAGCACGTCGGGATTTCATGACTCATGAGTTCACGATGTGACTCCTGTCCTTCCTCCTCAATTATGACCTCATGAATTATTCTCCTCAGATCGACGACTCTAATTCCTCCTTGATCTGACGGTCCAAATTATGTTGAAATTTCGCGTATCGGGATTTCGTAACTCAAGACCTCCAAGTCACCACTTTCTCCACACTCCGACTCTGGAAATGCCGAAATCCAAAATCAAAATATCAACTACTCCCATTGATATAGATCTAAGAGAGACTATTCCTCCTCATATGTTGAGTGTTGATAGACACTCAGCCTTAACTTCTCTGTTGATCCACTAGATCCAACGGTCCATGGAAATTCGGTAGTTCTCCATCTGAGAATTTTAATTGTTCGTTCAAGTTCTCGATACTTTCTAGCAAAACAATTGGCGCCTTCTTCTGAACTTGGTTTCTGTGAGGTGAATTCATCCCTCGTCTTCCCTTTGAGGTATTTGAAGTCTCGATCCCTCCTGAGCGTGGTTCTTACTGCAAACTCAAGGATTCCAAGTGTTGTTGGGAAAAAATACCCTATGGACTAGCAAACTAGGGTCAGACTTGCATGCATATTTTGACCGCAAAGAAATGACTTTTTATCCTACCACCCAAACTTAAACCCCTCTTTCATGATACATGCATGGAAAGGAACTACTAACCTTTTTACTGATGTTTGGTGTAGATCCTTCGTTGCACTTTTGCCCACTTGCTTGCTCTACTCCTTCCAAAGATAATCCTGCAATCAAAACAAACAACCACGCATGCATGCTATTTTTCTACTTGAGGGTTAGAAATTAAGCATAAATTATACAAACCACATAGAACTCATGCATTGGGATCGAAAAAGTATTCTTTTATTATTTTCAAAATGAATCAACTTACAATCAAATTCGAGACCGGCCACCGCTCCTTGATCCTGATCCTGGACTCCTCCTCTTCTTTTTCCTCCAACTGCTTTTCTTTAATTCTCCTTAGGCTTGAGGAAAGGCTAAAGGGTTGGGACAAATGGATTTGGCAATTGGGTAGAGTTTCTTCGCTATAATTTTCCTTCTCCAAATGGTACCCCTACCCCTTCTTTTATAGGCTAGAAGGAGCTAGGGTTTTGGACGAACTCTCGGCCATGCATGGACGGGAGTTTCAGTTAACTGACCCATAGCTTTTTGT
>SNQJ01S0029797.1:19869-68289 GCA_010110895.2 Picea sitchensis
GAGCTTATTCTCCTCAAATCCTTAAAGGATTCCGACGTCTGCTTTCGATCATTCACCTCTCTGAACCTTCCATCTTCACTATTGTACTTAATCCATCATCACTACTGTACTTGCCACCAATGACAAGTCTATGCTGCCTGTAAAACATGGCAACAGTCCTTTGTACATTCTTCTTGCACCAATGCCATCTTCATTGCTGTACTTTCCATCAATGACAAGCATATGCTACCTGTTAAACATTTCCAACAAAATGTTCCCTACATACTGCCCTCTTTCCTCTCTCAATCTCTCTCAGAAATATCTCTCAAACTCTTCGTAATGTGTCTTGCACACTACCCAATGCATTATCTTATAATCTTAAAGTGAATATTCACCTTCTCCAACCCTAGATCTAATGGCCAAGATCTAGTCTTCCCTTTACAAGATCAAAGGTCATGATTCATTCCCTCCAAAATAAATCACTTTAAAATATTAAAGTACATTTTCACTTAATAACATAAGTGCACTTTATGATATAAATTCACATTAATATTAGAATGTACACTTTATTAAAAACTCACTTTAATAAAAGAACCACTTTATCACAACTTTATAAAAACCCATTACAAAGTCAAGTGTCTAGTAGTGTAGGTACAAGGTTACTTCCACATACAAGACAAACATGCAGAGTAACTCCTAAGCTAAAAACCTAACAACCCACTTGGGATTTTTTTGTGGATGTGTTCAAGGAACAAAATTACTCTATTGGAAACTATGACGATCAGTACATGAGATAGAGCACACTATGGAAAGAGAGTGGATAAGAAGTTTCAGAGTTCACCAATACCTTCCATACCTTACGCACCAAGCTGGGTATCATAGACTTCAAGCAACATCTGGTTCTAAAATATCGTGGGGCTGTACATAGATACATATAATCTAAAATGGATTTCATGGACATCTCATCGCTTGGTGCTGCTTATCGATATGTTGCTAAAATTAAGCAAAAATTTAAGAACCAAAACAAGCGAGAGTTTGGATCTGAAAATCCACAAAAACCAAAGTATAGTAAATACAACCGTAAAAACCAACTTTCAAAAAACCATTCCAAGCCACATGAAAAGAATGGCAATAGAAATACGGAGGAAATTGGAAAATGGTGTGACTTCCACAAAATCCCCTGGAACAACACTGATGAATGTTGTTCAAAACATTCATTGGTGGATAAACTCAAAGAAAAGGAGTTGAACCCTGATTCAGAAACTACTGGTAGAAGACAAATTATCGATGCATACCCCACTACTATTGTCACAACTGCAACACTTCAACCAAAAGAACCAACAGATCCTAAAGAGGGGGAGCACCTTTTTCATTCACAGATGTGGGTGAAGGGCACCCCATTGCATTTTATTGTTGATAGAAGAAGCCAGAAGCACCTCATCTCAACAGAGGTTGTAAAACACTTGGGATTGTCGACAACACCATACCTTCTTCTATACAACATCGAGTGGCTTCACCAAGGAGGAGATATTCACATCAACTAGCAGTGTCAATTGTCATACAACATCCATCCCTTCAAGGATGAGGTATTATGTGATGTTTCTTTGTTGGACGTCTATGATGTTCTCTTGGGCCAACCATATATGTGGAAGAACCATGATATTTATGAGTCTCGACACCGTAGTATCATTGTTGTTATGGGGGGTCATCTCTATAGGATACTAGATGTAGTTCTGACTAGTACCCCAACTAAGTAGTTATGCAAGGTAGTATATCATACTACAAAATTCATATTCTTCACAATTTGTTCAAAAGGTGAAGAGGAGAACACTACAACCCCTACAGCCTCGGTCCAAGCATCTCCTATCCAACAAAAGAAGGTCGACAAGATTACATAAAAGTGTAAAGATTCCCTCATCACATAGGAATCTCATGTAGTCATACTATTTAAAAATTTCCAACCCTTCCAACCACAGGTTTGTGACAAACTTCAACAAGCTAAACAACGCAACTTCTCCAGCAAGGGAAGCACCTTCATTGTGTTGAAAATTCAGTAAACACTTTTCTCTCTCCCACAATAACTCAATGCATTGGATACCATTTCTTTATAAGGAGGGAGGATTGATCCAAGTGAATATCGGTGGCCACCCACCTCTTCCAATTGGCTCAAAACAGTCTTCTCACAACTTACTATTTTTAGCAATTTTTCGGTTCCTAAATTTCGGGGCCATTTTGAGGACCTACATGAATTTTTTTGGGGATTGAGCACCTTAGTGATAGCCAAAGGCTCTCATTGAGCCCCCAAAATGCATATCCTTGATGATACCTTTTGAACGAGCTATTATGCACCCAAAACAAAGATTGTATATCAAAGTTACGCCCTCGAGAAGTTGATACACGAAACTACCCAAAACAGGGTCCACAAAATTGTTGGATTTTCGTCTTCCGGGGTTAGGGTTTTGTATTTTATTTATGTTAAAAAGTCCTTTATAGCCTCATTGTAACTATCTTCTTGCAAATCTGAGTATCCATCACATATCTTCTCAAAGATAATATGCCACCATTCTAGCGAGTCTTTCACATTGCATTTCTACAGTTTTGTACATTTCGCTCATTAATAGAAATTGTGTATTACTGTATCTTTGTGTTTATGGTTTCATCTCTGATATATTTATGTTACATTATTGTATCTCTTGCAATATATATGTATATTTAATGTAATATCTACTCTCTCATTTCATGCTAAAAATAATATGGATGACACCTCCAGGTTTTCCTTGGTAGCATATAGCATAATATTTTGTGCCACACAAATATCGAAATACTCACTTGATAATCATCCAACGCTCATTCCCAAGTGTCGACATATATCCAATCAGTACTCCCACTACATGGGAAATGTCTAGTCAATGAAAACCATCGCATACATTAGACTACCAACAACACTTGCATAGGGAACATGTGCCATGTCCTTTATTCCCTCCCATGTACTTGGACACTATTCAATAGTTAGCCTTTCTCCCACTTGAATTTTCATCCTGATAGGTTTGAAATCCTACACGTTGAAATGTTTCAAAACTATTTCAATATACTTTGTTTGGTTCAACCAAAGATTTCTAGTTGCTCAATCTCTCTAAATCTCCATTCCCATAATGAAGTTTGTTTCACTGATATCCTTCATGTCAAACTTGGAGGATTGTTGTTTCTTCACCTCCTTTATTATGTCCATGTTGTTCCTAATTAGAAATATGTTTTTGACATACAATGCTACATATATGAACCACCCATCTTCTTCTTTAAAATATATTCAGTGATCAACTTTACTTCTAACAAATCCCAAACTAAGGATGTATGTGTAACAACCCTAAGTAATTAATAAATTGTCATGATTTAAATAATTGTTAAATGTATATTAGTTTAATTAATTAATTAATTAATTTTCCTGGTTAAATATTTGTTGAATGTATATTGGTTTAATTAATTAATTAATTAATTTAATGGTTAAATATCTATTTAATAAAATCCAGTTTAATAAATTATTAATTATTATTTTGTATCGGAAGATCAACCCATTAATGAAAAGGGCATAAGGTGGTTGACACCTAATTGAGCGAGGGTATTTGAGAATTAAATGAAGGAAGAAGGCGGTGAATGATGGGAGGGGAGGATAAGGCAAGGGGGGGGAGGATTGTATGAGGGGTCTTTTTTCTATTTGGAGGATCAGGTTGTGGCTTGGTGGAGGAGCTTGTTGTGGTTTTGTTGAGGAGCTTGTTGGAGGTCTGTCACAGGGGGCACTAGGGTTGCTGGAGATTTTGGGCTCGGGGGGGGGCAGGAAACAACAAGGGTTCCTCGAGCTAGGGAGTCGGAGAGGCTCTGTTCCTAGTTGGCTGGGAGGAAAAGGTCTAGTTTTCAGGCAGTTTCAAGCAGTTAGCAACAACAAGAAAGAAAGGGACAAACTTCTTCTTCAAGAGGTATTTTACCAGTATTAATTTTGTTAAGCATGAATGTTATGTTGTGTAATTTGTTTGTGACTACTTGGACTATATAATTTGAGAATTTGATATCTAAACTGGTTAAATTTGCTAGTACTTCAACATACATTAGATATATTTGTTGTAATGAAAACAAAAATAGAAATTAGATGTCATGTTCAAGAAAAGAAAAGTAATTTAGATTACGGTTTTACTATTTAACTTGAAGCCTTAGTAAGGGATTTACACATGGTATCAGAGCCCGGTTTCAAAACTGAAACCTAGGCTTGACCACTCACAATACTGAGACTTTGTCTTTGTGCCAACATGGTCTTCATCTGCAATCCAATTTGGGTTGTTACAATCATAATGTTATATTACTGTAAAACAGAATAGCATATATAACCCATATACAAAATTCCTTCTAGTCTAGTCCTCCAGTCTTGGAAAAATAAAAGAAAGAAGCATTGTCTGCCTTTACAGACAATAAAAAATCTATATATAATATCAACCTTGACGAATATCAAATTCATTTAATTCACCAGCATATACCTGAATTACAACTTTGTTCCAAATCAAACTCTGTATTCCATTCTAAAAATAATATAAATAGAATTTACAGGTCTAATCTACTACTTTCTAAAATTGGATTTTCAAAATTATCAAAGATAAAACTAGATAAAATTTGTTTCCCAGCCAGCTCATAATGCTTGAAAAGTGAAAATCAAGTTGCTTGATGGAGACAACACTTTCTTCTATAACGCCCACCCTGCCATAACCCATTAGGAATAAATAGATAAATCTGTAATTATTTCTAGAAGATTTTGACCCACTAAAATCAAAATGAACTAGAAAATTCCATTACCGAATTATTCACTTACAGAAATGAAACCCCAAAAAAAAATATGACATTGTTAATCTATTTTGATTAATTTCAAATACCAATTTTGATTTAAAAAATGGTCTCTCTAGCATTTCGAACACATATTCATGGTGGAAGAGATACCAAAGAACCCACACTTATTGCTACACAAAACAGGGCCTTATGGAGGTTGTCTTCCCCTGTCCTCCCTCATATTCTTCCATCTTTCTTGTGCCCTTAAAACCCTTGTAGGAAAGATGCCAAGAGGAAAAAAAATATATTTGTTGGCTCTAAGACCAATCTCCACTTCACAAGCTAAGCGCACCTGCAATACATGTTGCTAGGTAAGAATGACAGTAGCCAAATGTCATAGTTGAATAATAAATGTCAGAAAACCTTATCTAGATCTTCCATCTTGGACAAGCATGGCATTACAACACACAGGTCAGCAGAGAATGAGTGCACAAACACCAAGTATCAGGCCAAGTCATATGGGAGAGGATCCCACGAAGGGGAAACCTATTGCCCAATGCATCAGCGTGTCCGGTGGAAGTGATACCATTAAAATAGAGTCCACGAGGGAGGAACCTGACAATCCTCCATAACCTGACAATGCTCCCACTTGTTGTTCCTCGTAGTAAGCTGGTAGATATTTCCTTCGGAACCTTTCCTCAAAAGTTCCCAAGAGATAGTGTCTGGGGTAAGGTGCAACTACCTCTCCAAGTTTCCCCACCTGTTCAAGGCACTGTCCCTTAACTGAAAGATTTATATTTTCTCGTTTGATGTGGATGCATAGTCCCTTAAGGCGAAACATCATGTCATACCTTCCAACCATGCTTCTGCATGTTTACTGGCATGGCCCTCGATGAACTCTGGAAGTTTGATCTTCCACAATTCTCTAGTGATGTCCTCGAGTGGAGGCCCTCTCCCTGAATCCCTCGACACTTCAGGATTACCCATTCCATATGGTGGGATATCCACTTCGATCCCTTCTGGCTGATGCCCCTTTAAAGTCTCATTTATGGCCTCCAAAGAGCGCAAAATGAGAGCTAATTCAGGTGATGGTGGTGGCGGCATTGGTGGTCTCTGCGATGATGCCCTGATGCCTTGATTTCCTCGAGTCCTAACAATTATGTATAATTGAATCTGCATCAACCAAAAGTTTGTCAGGGAGAGTCTAGGGCAATTCACATTTGTGCCACTTAGTCTTGAAAATAGGGTTAGGTGTAAGTTGTTTTTTAACTTCTTTGTAAACAGACGTTACTCTCTTTAGGGGAAGTGGCTAGGTTAGGGTCAAAGCATCTAAGCTCGATGTCTTCTCCTAAGAAAACTATTGACTCCCTCACCTGGTAGCTATGCTAGCACTGTACCACACTTGCCACTTCCTCTCATTTACCTTCCTAGTGCAAATGAAGCCCCCTCCTCCGTGTCATGGTTTAAGTCCTTAAACTTTTCATTTAAAATTGATTAATGTGATGTTTTAACATAATTTATCATTAACGCTAAATTCTTACTTAGTTAATTAATCATTCTATTTTATTGGTCACTAATAAATTACTTTAATTTTATTTTAAAGAAAAATTTAAATATATAATTAAAGCTTAAACTAAATTTTATCATTAACTTAAAGCTTAAACTAATTAAATCTTAAACCATGTTTTATTACTAAATAGTTAAAGCTTAAACTAAGTTTAAACCATTTTTTTTTTAACTAAATAAGTTTTTCGGATTTTATTAAATAATTAGAATTTAAACTAAATAAAGCATTTAAAATTTAAATTTAATAAAAATTAAAAGAATGATGAATTAATATATAAAAAAAATTACAATAATGAAAATAAAAATAAATAAATAAATAAATAATAATAAAAATAAGGTGTGGGCACACATGAAGCATACGTTCCCCACCCTCGCTTCCTGCAACTCTCCTTATCTAAACCCTAACCCTCATTTTCCCACTCATTTTTTTTTGCGAGGCCCCTGGCTACATGGTCGACTGTCATGGTCATTCCCTCTGCTCCTCCATCGTGGTTCTCGCTCGACACTTGGAACGGTATCATGGCTTAGAGAAGAGTGTTGGATTTGTTGGATTAGCTCACGAACTGCACGAGATTCAGCTCCATGTGGACTCTTTCCTCGACGCACTTGACCAACAGGTCATGGTTTCAAGTCCTATGAGCACGAAAACGTGATGCGTAGTGCACTGTTATGCCCTTATGGGTTCCTTCATTGGATCGACAGTGTATTATCTTTCTATTTTGGGTCATTTCTCAAAGGCTTCAGTCATGATACCAGTTTTCCTGTTGCAGAGTGTTTCATGGAAGTCAATGGAGAACACTTACTGGAGAGATGGCCACTCATTAGGGATTCCTACTCCGGCAAAGCATGCTCGTGGTGATCTCCTACTAGTAGGGATTTCTGGTGGTAGTGATATTCCTGGTTATTTACTTGTCATGGAGGGTTGATCATTTATGTAGGAATCCAACCCTCCTTGAGCTTTGGATTCCCATTATCGAAATGGGCTTCCATATTCTGTTGGTGGATTATCATCTACCGATATTGGTGGTTTGGGAGGCTCCCTTGGCACCAGGTTGGGAGGCAATGGAGGTTATGGAGGACATTCTTAGTATGTATGTTATGGATAATCAAAACCATTGGGAGAACTAAGGATGTATGTGTCGAAAATTTGGTACCACATCCTTGGTTATTGATCTAGACCGTCAAGGGATATTTTTCAGTTTGCACACCAAATATTTCTTTCCCTTTACTACAAATTCTTCAAGTTGTTTCATGTATATTTCTTCTTATAGGTCCCCATGTAGGAATGTTATATTCACATCCATCTATTCTATTTTTATATCAAGTGCTCTAGCCAGAGACATTAGTACTCTAATGGAAGTTAATTTTTCAATAGAGGAACAAATCTCACCGAAGTCGACTCCTTCAACTTGAGAATATCATTTCTCTACTAGTCGAGCTTTGAATTTCTCGACTTGACCTCCTGTATTCATCTTATTCTTGAATACCCATTTTCTACGATTCACGAATAGGATTTATTCCACTGGGTAACTTGAGTAAGTCTCATGTCTCATTCTTGTGCAAGGATTCCATCTCTTTGACCATGGAATCCTTCAAGATTTTTCCCTCTGATGAGTCAACTTCCTCCTCAACCGAATTGAGCTCATCATCAGTAGAAGTTAACACAAATATGGAATGAAAATTGGGTGGACTATACCTTTCGATTGGTTTTATTAATCTTTTCTACCTCCTTACGACCGATGTCAGTTTTTCCACCTCTTATTCTGATTCGATCGACTCATCTGAATAATCTTCTTCATTCCTAAATTCAAACTAGTCTTATTCGTATTATTCTCAGTCTGAACAATTTATTTAGGCTCTCACTTACTTTTGACTTCTATGAAGATCACATATTGACTATACACTATTTTCCTTGATGTAGGATCCCATAGCTTATATCTTTTCATTCCTTATTTGTATCCAACGAAAATACATTTGATTTCATTATTTTCTAGCTTGCTCCTCTTTTCCTTGGTAAAATGCACAAATGCATCACAACCAAATACTTTGAAATGTGAAACCAAAGGATTCTTACCCAACCATACCTCATGTGGAGTCGTTTCGACTAGAACCGATGAAGGAGACACATTCAATAGATATTTTGCAGTGTCGACTGCCTCCACCCAAAATTCTTGTGCAAACCCAACATCACTAAGCATGCTCCTTTCCTTGTCCATTAATAATTTTTTCATTCTCTCAACAACTCCATTTTTTTGTGTGGTATATGGTGTGTTATTGTGGTGTGTTATGCCACATTGTTTGGAGAACTAATCAAATTATTTTACACATAATTCACCACCATTGTCAGTTCTCAACACCTTAATCTTATTATATGTCTGGTTTTCTACAAGATATTCAAACTCTTTGAGTTTATCGAAAACCTTTGATTTCTTACTCAAGAAATATATCGATGTATTCCTGGAAAAATAATCTATGAAGGTGACATAATAAAGGGATCCACCAAGTGAATGAACTGAAACAAAGAGTAACACTTTACTATGAACCAATTCTAGAATCCCATTTTCCCTTGTTGCTCCAGATGGGAAAATCACCCGAGATTTATTTCCATATATACAATGTTCACAAAGTCGACTTCTAAGTTACATTCAGGAAATTATTCAACGATATCTTTCTTATGCATAGCTTGAAGTCCTTTCTCTCCAATGTGTCCCATCCTCTCATTCTATAACATGGTCGGGTCGACTTTATGATGACTTTTCGAGTCGGGTTAAATCAACTCAGCTTGAATCTATTCGAGTGGAGTCAAAGTCAAGTTGAATTCAGGAAAAAAGATGTTGTTTCATCCAGTCCAGTCGACACTTCCTAGTAACTTGTATAGGGTTCCAATACGAACTCCTTTCATTAATACCATCGCACCTCTAAACATATTGCAAGAATCCTTATGAAATAGAGTGTGCACCCCTGCATCACTCATCTTGATGATAGATATTAGGTTCTTTTCCAAACCCAAAATGTGTACCACACTTGGAATGGTTCTACTCCTACCATACTGCGGTATCAGTCAAGCTCTTCCTCATCCGATTTTTTTTTTTTTTGAGTCATCCCCGAAGAACACTTCTCCTCCTTCATATTATTCATATTCACAAAACCATTCTCTATGTGGTGTCATATGAGAAGATTCTCTTGATTCGATAAACCAAACATATTGATTCGACTGTGTACTGGTCAACGACAGGTACACATCACATCCCTTATTAGTAGTCATCATTTTCTCAGTTGAGTTCTTCTGCTCAAATCGTGTACTGACATACATTGCCTTCGACTTGCAATCCCTTTTGTAATGTAAAACTTTACCGCATTTCCAACATCTTCTAGTCGACTGAACATGGGATTTAGATCTACTCTTCGACTTGAACTTTATATCTGAGAATTTCCCTTTATCTATGTCTACCAGTCGACCTCTCACCACTAAATCATATATGGCCGATTCCTCCATTTTCTTCCTTCTATATTATTATGAAAGTAGAGATGCAACCACTTCTTCTAGTGCTAATGTGGTTGTATTACTCCTTATAGCCACGACTAAGCTATCCCAGGATTATGGAAAATAACATAATAGGATAATACATTTATCCTCCTCAGTGATTTTAATATCCATATAAGATAAATGATTTATAATGCTATCAAATGCATTTAAATGGTCAGTAACTAAATTTCCCTCACACATCCTCAGAAGATATAATTTCTTTCTAAGAAAAAACTTATTTACTAGGGATTTTTATTGGTGCAAGCTCCCCAACTTGTCTCATAGTTTCTTGGTCGAATATTCGCTTGAAACATTTAGCAGTACCAAATATGAAAGACAAATTCAAATCATACTCCTTGATATTCTCTCAAGTTTCTTCGATTATTCTGTTGACATGGTAACTAGAATTTTTTTTTTTCCATTTTTCTCGATCTATAAGGATATCTTCAATTTTAAGCTTCCAAAGCTCAAAATTTTTTCCATTGAATTTTTCGATCTCTATTCTCAAGATAATCTCCATTATTTACCACAATTATTTGATTATTTATTAGTTGATTGATGTTAGCACATGGGCAGATCCAAGGTTCAATGCTACAATAGTGCACCAACAAAACCCTAACTACTGACCCTTTCGGCAACACCTGTGAAGCAGATGAAGTCTCACCCGAGGTAGAGGTAGGGGTGGTTGTAGGACTCCAGCTTCTACAACCTTAGCTGGGACACAGATCTGTGATTCTAATACTTACCAAAGCACTCGACAGTTAACATTCATCAATATCCAGTTCTTCATTACAACGTAGTTAAACCCTAACTACCGAGTATCACAGTATTCATTCATATCTAAGGTATTTAATCACTAAGCATATGTATATAAGTTAGATATAAAATCCATATATATCATTAAGCACTAAGCATCAATAGATCTATCTATCATTCATCTATATCGAAGCATGAAGCAAGTAAACACATAAACACATCAATACATCGAACAAAGCAGAGCAACACAACATGTTCAGGGTTCACCCCCACCCTGGGGCTATGTCCACCAACTCTTCTCTTCTTTATTATCTTTGTTCAATATTCTTACAGGAACATAGAATCCAAGTCCCACTCCACAAAAGATAGGATATATACGCGCACTCCTCCATATCCTCCTTCTTATGGATAGGGTACAACACTAGGCCTTCACACAGTCTTTCATAGTTACTTGCACTAGCCTTGCAAGCCTCACATAGTATACTTGGTCAAGGGCCAACAGACCGCCAACACTCACCTGTGACTCATCCCAAGTCACTCTGATTTGATTAGTTCTGCTTCAAAATCCTTGAGCTTGGATCGATATTATTCAACTTGTTGTTGTGCCATGACCTCCTGTGCCGACTTGCTCCAGTTTCGCTCCTCGACCTTCGATATTTGCGACCAATTGGAAAGCCTCATC
This sequence comes from Picea sitchensis, assembly GCA_010110895.2. Lineage (NCBI taxonomy): Eukaryota > Viridiplantae > Streptophyta > Pinopsida > Pinales > Pinaceae > Picea > Picea sitchensis. The sequence goes on from SNQJ01S0029797.1 coordinate 31,185, forward strand.
ATGTACAAGCTGGAGCCTTTGAGTTACTTTGATAACTCTTCTCTAAATGGTGTGGACCTGCCACTGGGAGATGCGCTACTCTTGGGATCGCTTCATTTATTCCACAACTGATAGGGGATTCAATTGCACCTGTATTCTCTCTTCTTGATACTTTTCTTCCTCGAGGTGTGTATCCAGTGCATTCAATTCTAGATTCTCAGTGAGTCACTTATACATCTAGGCACTGCAATCACTCAGTTGCTTGCATTCCAGGGAAAGTAATTTTATTCTTTCAACTGTGCTCCGGGCAGTTGCTTCTCTTTGATCCCTTACATCCTGCGGGGTCTCGGGCATGGTCCAGATCTCTAAGTTTTCTATTCATTGTTGTAGCTACTAGATAGCTTCTGCAAGATGATCTACTTGATGTGTGGCACAGTATTCTTCCCGTGGTTCTAATCCTATCACAGAGTGGAGTGTTCTTTTGACTGTTTCTTTCACTTCGATTTTCTCTGTGAGCGATTGTTCTTTTTCTTGTTTCATTTGTGCTTTCTCTTCTTCAAAATTTTCCTGGAGAGAAATATTCTTTTGTTATGCAACTCTGCATTGTTCTATGATTATGCCTTGCACTTGATTCAAGGCCTGGGTGGTTTGTTTTGTTTATTCTTATACGTGATGAAGGTGAGCTTCGACCGCATCAGCTAGTCGGTGAAGTTGGGTTGGCTCATCTCCCAATTCTGGTTCTCTCGATGGAAGGGGTGCAGTGGAAACTATGCGGTTGGACTAAAGATATTGTTGTACTCCTCGGAGTTCATCTTCAACTCTATCGAATATTTCCTCCTTATTGGCTTCTTGCTTCTCTACGATTTCTAGCGAAGCGTCATTTAGGGCTGCTATGATGAATTCAAAATCATCGGTAGTGAGAACGGTCTTCATCTTAGTTATAGTGACTCTAGATTTCTTCCGGGAAGAGGGTTTATGGGGAGAAACCTTCCTCTTATTCACAGGATCAGCCTCATCTGTAGGCGATGTTACTTCATCTTTCTTTTGTTCAGTTTCTTTGCTATTTATCTCTTTGACTTCATCATCACCCCCTCAGTTAGGTGATACTAAAGAAGTTTTTTCTGAGGCACTGCTTAAGTGATGGACCTCTTCAGTCTTCTTCCTTCTTCTACTTCTGGGTGTGTTCTGTTCTTTGTCTGTGGTCTCTAGGTTGTCCAGTTCAGGGTCAACAGGGATATGGAGGTTTGTGGACCAGTCCTTAGTGATCTCCTCAAGGTCCTCTTCCGTGAGTTTGTAGTACGACTAAAGATGCTCCTTATGTTCATCAGCTCTCGCATATATCAAAATCTAGTACTTAGCACACTGGACTTAGCATTGCTTACTTACATCACCTAGCTACTTATTTATACATTGAAAAATAGGCCCAAGCATGGGGAAACCAATGGGTCGATGTCCCCATACACATTACAAATTCCTGAATCCCAAAAAGGGCCCTAAGAGGGGCCGAGATCCCACAATATCTGCTTCGTCTTACGCTTCGCCTTTGATAGTCTGTCAAAGTCCCAAAATTAGGTCAAATATGACCAAGAATCCTCAAAACTTGGTCAAGGGCCAACAATTGCAAGGAAATATTTGTGTTGGTTACCTTTGTCATGTCATTAGAGGTATAGTGTCGAGGATAGTGTGGACAATTTCTTTGATGGATTCGTCATTGGGAGATGTGATAGGAATAATGTTTTTGAAACATTTGAAGGCATTGAACTCTTTCGACGATGATTACCTTTATGACATTTTTTACCCTCGAGAAATGTGCTAAAGGAATACGCAACTGATTAATTGGAAAGGTATTATTATGTATCAATTCATTCGTATAACCAATAGTAACTATCATTTCACCTATTACTTTACTTTACCAATTTGCACGAGTTGTTTTATGTCAGAAGGCCACATTGAGCATAGATTTTATAGGGTCACTATATCATTTTTGGAGGGATTGATTGGGATAGACAAATAGAATATATGAAGGAGATGACCAAAAAGTATCGACAATTTGACTTCCCGAAGATATAGCTTGGTTAATTTCATTGTCGGTATCATCTAACCAATAACTTAGAAGATAGTATTGTTGCATTCTCTGATGATGAAAATAGTAATATTCAAAAAGGTATGTGCTAATGGAATGAGGCCAAAGAGAGTGTATAATGTGCAATAAATACTTGTTTTGATTGGATTAGAGTGTTCAATTGAGTTAGAGGCCCAACTTACATGTAATACAATGATTGGTTCATTGAAATATTTAAGGACTAACCTCCATCTAACACATATGCACAAAATTGATGCTTTGTTTTCATACTTGACTTGTGTATGCAGTCTTCGTCGGAATATTTCTCAAGAGGGTGCGTCAGCATATGTGAAGGAAGTGTCTTCTCTCTATCTTGACGATGAAAAGGGGTTTAGGTTGGAAAGAGTGAATTAATTAAAAGAATGTATAGACTATATGAGATATAAGGTGAAGTTTCCACCCTCATACGCTTACAATGACTGTCTTAAGAAGAATTTGAAGGATAATCACCCCTTGACACATTTGCATGAATCCATTGATCCTGAAAAAGGTATATGGTTCTTACATAGAATGAGATATCGTTTTCAAAAGAAGTGGTTTGGGAATGTATGATCACTATGTTTGCTTCCTCTTTGATACTTATTCTTGATGATATTGTTAAGACAATGTTGTTGTCAGAAACAAATGGTCAGGGATGTAGCCAAAGTGGATTTAGCAGGAAAGCCTGACGACTCTTTTAAACATGGGACATACAAGTAAAGAGTTTTCACATCATTTCAAAGGGGCTTCCCAATAATTTTTAAGAGTGGAGTGGATACGGAAAGGGGGCCATTGATCAATGTAACTTGAAGATTGAATCTGGTAAATCTTGATTTATATCCTATAACGTCCCCAACCATTCACCTCTTCCAGGAAATGATACACAACAACCTTATCTTTTCTCAACTAGCTCTAATACCATCTTGTAATGTCCCCGACCACCAACAGGCCTGGCTACGCTACTTCTTGGACATCTCTCTTAGCACTGATACCATTTTGTGATGCCCCGACCCAACCAGGTCGGTCCATGCTACTACAAGTAACACTATGATATACTTATATATATGATGTAATTATAACATAAACAACATTCTATTCATACACATTTCATGCAAAAGAGACAATAATACATACATGCAATAAACACAAACAATTCTGGTAACATTATAACACATGTACATAATACACATCATACAAAGAACAAATATTTGGTACTTATATTTTAATAGATGACCACCAAATCCATGTAGACCTTCCAAGAACCTCCCAGCCTTAGACCACATTGCTCGTCATTCTTAGTTGTGGGTCACCCCTGAGATGGGACTAAAATCCACCCAGGGTAAAGGAATCCTAGACCTAGGCTAATGATACGGGAAAACTGCACTGTGCAACTAGAAGGATTCTCTCGAACGAGCCTACTTAATCCCACTGCTCATAGAGTCTCATTCCCCACATGCCTGTCCCACCCCAGGAATATGCACCTTAATTGTTCCACAGTCCATCATTTGCTCCACTTCCATTCCAGGGCTTCAACAATAGGCCAGATCAAGAATTCTTAGAGCTCCATAACTGGTAGTGGACTCCCTCCAAGGGAAATCACTTCCCAACAAACTCTCTTACCTGGAGAGAGTTGTTCATAGCCCTGACAACCCACCTCTTCAATCCAAAACCACCCAAAAAAAAATCGGTTAAGGAAAGCAGACGACTCATTAATATACAAATGTTCACAAGGAGGAAAATGACTCTAGCGACGTAGTTTTTCATTGCATGTGTGAAATTCCAAAGGGATGGGCAACATGTTGATGATGAACTCATGAGAAACTAAATGGCTAGACTCCTCAGAATGTTGAGAGTGAGCAAGGAAAATAGTGAGAATGGCCAGGCTGCAGAATCATGAGAGAGCTGCAATGGTGAGAGAAAACTACTCAAGAAAGTTGCCATAATGGTTTTTGAACCCCCCAAAAAAGGTTGAATTTCTCAAATAAATATGCATGCATCCTAGGTGACACTTGGCTCTCTAGAATCATGATCCTCTCCACTTGGAGTTTGTTCCTCCTTTTAAAAGAACTTAGGATAATTGGGTTTTTTTTCCCAACTTTAGTACTTTTCAAGAATACATTATAATATTCCCTTAGGTTAAGCCTTCAAGCTTAGCCCCTCTTTCCTAGCCTCTCATCCCCATTCCTTTCCCTACCGAGTGGAGCTTATTCCCCCATAACTCTTTCTTCGTGGTCGGTCTATATGTCATGATGTATTTGATTAATAATCTACATAATTACATATACAAAAACAAATGAGGCCCACTGACCTTAGCATATAGGCTCTTCGTCCTAATAAACATATAATCCTACCAACTTATGATTACTTGGCTCACCATCCTACAAACATCATTACATTTCATAGGGGCTTGGCCTTGGGGTATTACAATCCCCTCCCCTTATTTTTTCACTATCCTCAGTGAAACTCATTTACATAATATCAACAAGATTTTCAAAATCTTCAAAAAGATGTGGGTACTCTGCCTGCATAGCATTTTCATGCTCCCATGTTGCGTCCTCAAGAACGTACTAGGTCCACTAAACATTTACCATCCCTATGGCTCGATTTTGTAGCTGCTTACTTTTTCGATCCAATATACGCACCAAATGCACCTGAAAATAACTTTCCTGCTCCACCTGAATCACATTCCAATCAATAACATGATTAGCATCAGTTACATACTTTTTAATAAATGACACATGAAATACATTATGTAAAGACATGCATGCAGGTGATGAAAGCCTATATGTTACTGTACCAATCCTCTCTAGGATTATAAACATCCCACAATATCGAGCTACCAACTTTGAACACTTTCCCAACTTCAAGGAGCTTATGTTGGCCTTCACTCTCAAGAATACATGATCCCCTACTTTAAATTCCCTGTGAGTTCTATTCTTATCAGAATAACTTTTCTAGTTGTCTTGGGAAGCCTTCAAATTCTACTTAATCTTTACCATTTGTTCTTCCATTTCCTTGAGAAAATCTGGCCCAACCACTGCCCTATCAGCTAGGTTGTTGCAATTTCTACTGTAAAGTTCTTCAAATAGGCTCATATTCAATGACGCTTGATACCCGTTGTTATCGGAAAATTATACCAAGTGTAGATAATCTTTCAATTTAGACAGTTTGTCCATCACATAAAATATTAACATATCTTCTATTACTTGGTTCACCCTCTATTTCTTCCCATCATACTTTGGGTGATAAGCAGTGTTGAAGCTCATATTTGTTTTGAACCCTTTGAATAACCCCTTCCAAAACTTTGATGTAAACTTTGGGTCTCTGTCAGACACAATTGTCTTGGGTACACCATGCAAGTGTGCTACTTCCCTCATATAAATATCAACAACATTATTTTTTTTATGAGTAGTCTTCTTAGGAATGAAATGGGAAGATTTAGTAAGCTTGTCCACCACTACCATGATTGCATCATGTTTCTTACTTGTTCTGGGAAATCCTATGATGAAATCCATTTTCACCAGTTCCCATTTCCACTCAGGAATGGGTAATGGTTGTAGTAACCCAGTTGGGTGTTTATACTCATCTTTGACCCTTTGACATTCCAAGCATTTAGCAATAAAATCAATGATATCCCTCTTCATGTATGGTCAATAATATTGGCTTTTGACTGCTGAGATTGTTTTCTAATATCTTGGGTGTTCTACATAAGGCACATTTTGCATCTCTTTAAAAATTGCACTCCTCAATTCTGTAGAATCTGGTACATAAACTCCATTTTTGTACAAGAGAATTCTATTAATTCCCAATTCATAATCCTCAACCATCTATTGCATTTTACCTTGCTACAATTTTGTTTCCAATTCCATGTACTACAAATCTGCTTTTGCAGCTTCATAAATTATGCCTTTGAGATCCGTTTGATACGTGTTGATGGTTGTAGCATGCATTTCATGCACTCTCCTACTGAGTGTGTAAGAAACTTTGTTCTCCTTTCCTTTGATATGCTTGATATAAAATTCATACTAACAAAATAATTCCAACCATCTACTATGCCTAACATTCAAACTAGACTGATCAAACTAATATTTTAGACTGTTATGGTCTATCCTTAGATCAAACCTCTTTCCCATGAGTTAGTGCCTCCACTTTGTCAATGAATGCACTATGGCTGCCAATTCCAAATCATGAGTGGCATAGAGCCTTTCATTATTTTTCAACTTCCTTGATTCATAACATACAACAAACCCATTTTGACTGAGGAATCCTCCTAGTCGTTCTTTACATGCATCTATGCAAACCACAAAATTTTCATTTGGATCTGCAATATTCATAATTGGAGCATTGGTTAATAGTTAGTTCAATTGCTGGAAAAGCTTTTCACGTTATTTTATCCATTGAAACTTCTTCCCCTTCCTTTGCAAGGAAGTGATGGGGTAAGCTATTCTTGAAAACCCTGCAATGAACCTCTTGTAGTAGCCAGCTAGACCCAAGAAGGATCTGATTTCTATCACATTCTTAGGTTTTTTCCACCCTTTAATGGCCTCAATATTTTCAGGGTCCACTACTATCACTTCTTCAGATATGATATGCCCCAAATAGTGAATTTGTTTTTGATAAAATGAACACTTGCTCAATTTGGCATACAACTGGTGTTCTTTTAGAACTTGTAGAACCTTCCTCAAATGATGTTCATGCTCTTCTTCCAACTTGGAATATAAAAGGATGTCATCCAGAAAAACAATGAAAAACATGTCTAAATATTCCCAGAAAACACCATTCATTAAGCACACGAAAACAACTAGTGCATTTGACAACCCAAATGGCACCACTATGAGCTCATAATGACCATACCTTGTCTTGAAGGAGGTATTTTTGATATCTTCCTCTTTAATCCTTACCTGATGGTAACCTAACCTGAGATCTATCTTCAAAAATATCTTTGCATCCTTCAATTGATCAAAGATATCATCAATCCTTGGCAGAGGATACTTGTTGTTTATAGTTACTTTGTTCAACTATCTGAAATCAATGCACAATCTCAATGTCCTGTCTTTATTTTTCACAAACAAGACTGGCGCACCCTAAGGTGACACACTTGGGCATATATACCCCTTCTTCATAATTTCTTCAAGTTGCATTTGCAATTCCTTTAGCTCTGGTGTACTCATTCTGTAAGGATTATTTGAAATTGGAGCTGCTCCAGGCATGAAATTAATAGAGAAATCAATATCTTTGTTTGGAGGTAGTCCTCGTACCTCCCTGAACACATCTTCAAAATCTTTCAAGACTGCATGATCTTCCAAATTTGGCACCTTATCCTTATATGCTTCCTCCATATGGGCTGCAAATATTTGACAAACTTTCTATAACACTTCTTCAGTTGCATTTTTGAGATTTTCGAGATAGTAACTTCCCTAGGAATTCCTTAGACTATTTTCCAATTTCCTTCCTCATCCAAGAAAGTGAATTCCTTGTTATGGCAGGCTAAGATGGCATGTTGTTGGTCCAACTAATCCATACCATTTATGAAATCATATTATCCCAACGACAAGATGTTCAAATCTGCCTTGGTACACAACCCATTCATGCCCACTAGACATGATTTAACCAACTCAAAAAATTTCCTCTTGGCTCTTGTATTCAGTTGTACTAGCCAAGATTTTCCATGCTTGATTCTTGGAAAAATAAATCTTTCCACTACCTTAGGGTATATATAGCTATGACTATCCCCCAAATCAATTAAAATAGTAAAGGCATGGTTATTGATCATACCTTCAACTTCAATCATGTGTGATTGAAACTTATCTTGATTGTTGTCCAAGGATGCATAGATCCTTGGTACTCTTCTTCCCATGTCCTCCATTGTTTCTACTTGTTGTACATTGTAGACAACTCTTAACTTGTCACTTTTGTGAGGACAATATTTGTACGTGTGATCTCCTTTAAAACCCCAACATTGAATGGGTTCCTGCCTTGACCTTTTCCCTTCTACAACAACCATTCTACGCTCTCTAAAATATGGCTTTTCTTGAGGATTGTTTCTGAAAAATGGAGGCGCACTTACCTTCTTCCTCTATTCCTTCTTGAACTTATTCTTTTCCTCCCAAGTCTTCTAGAAAGTAGGCTTTTCTTTTTGTTGATCATATAAGCATTTTTCTCTCCTTATAGTTTCTTCCAGAGTCTTGGGGTCATCATATTGGATTTTATCACTGATGAAAGATGGCAGCCCACTCAGGTACCTCTGAATCTTCACTATCTCATCCTTGATGAAGGAGAAATACTTAAACATATCTAACAATATCCTTTCGTATTTGTCAATAGCCATGCTGCCTAGTTTAAGTTCAAAGAAATCTTTCATCTTTTTGTCATAATACCTCTTGGTTGGGCATTTCTTCTCAAAATGCCTCTTGAAATCCTTCCAAGTCACATTTTTCTCCCTGAGGTGTTTTCTTTTCACAATTTGATCCCACCACATGGATTTTTTTCCTTTAAGTTAGTATATAGCAATTTTTCCATCTGCATGAGAAGAATAATTATGCAATTGAAAATAATTTATCATGCCCAACAACCATGTCTCTACATATTCATCCTTCTTGTGATCCCCATTAAATTTAGGAGATTTTATTTTTTTCATTTCCCCTCGTAGCTCATCCTCCCCAGACCTCTTATGCTTCCTGTTGGAGGCACCTTTGTTTTTTCTAGCCCGTCTCAAATTTCATGTCTCAATGCTCGAAATCGAAAGGTGGTTTTCATATTTTCTGTCTGTGGTTTCAAAATCTCGAAAATCCTATCACACGAGCAACGATAATTATTGTACTCGTGAGGCGAGTTCTACTTTTTGTCAATTTTTTCTCCCTTTTATTCTACCTCAGGATTTCACATGTTGGACGCTATAGATCATATATTCACAAGTCCTGAGCAACAAAACAACGAAATTGCTTTAAAATTTTACCTCAGGTCAGTAGCGGGAGTAAATTTTTCCTAAATCATGATTGAACATCCTCGGGTTTTTGCGCCTCGACGTTCACTAAATCCAAAATTATCATTATCATATCCCCGATAGCCAAAACACGAATTCCTTATTTAGTAACCTGTGTCAAGGTTAAAAGTAAAAGCTAAACCATGGTAACATTCTGTCGGCAATTCGCCACTCGACGTTTTCTTTTTTAAAAGTTACACTGTCTAAGCCCCGACTCACGAAATCACGATAAGGATATGAACATAATTAATTAATCAGTTAATCTGAGTTTATATTCCCTTTTAATTAAGTCGTATTATCGCGATCTCGCGGTTTCACAGTTCGACATGCAAAATTCCTGGAAACTTACCTTTGAAGCTCCGAGTCGCGATATGGTGAATATAAGTAATTACGAAATCAATTAAGCGCCTAATCACAATTGTGGTTTTGTTAACCAAAATCGATCATCGCAAATTTGGGAGTTAGAGGTTCAAAGAGTTAAAGAAAAATTCCTGATACAACGAGTACCGAAAGATTAATTAACGTTGGTAAAACCAGATTAATTAAGGTAAATCAATATATCTTGTGTTTTGATGCTTGCACGTTTTATGAGGTAGGCTTATTCCTTCCATACGCCAACTGACATTTCAAACTGTCAAAATTTATGGCATTAATTAGGAAATAGGGAAAATCGATGAATAAAGATCGGACTTTTATGGCTAAATTTATTTCTAAATATGATTTGACAAGCCTGTTCTAAAAGGTACCAAGTTTTGGAATATATATAAGAGTTGTTATTCATTATAAAAAACTTGTTTCTACATTACAAAGAGAACATTTTCTTAGCGAGCTAACTTCTGTATGTATACGTACTTTTATCGCAGAAGAGCCAAAGCAGGATCTCCCGTCATGGCCCCGCGAAAAGCATCCAAAGATATTGTTGAGGTTTCGGGACAAGGCTCGGACAACGTTGCTGATAATTCACCTCGAAGTGTCGACTCTGTCCTGAACTGGCCTTTCGTTTCTGATGTTCTGTAGGCCGAATTGGTGGATTATTTCGATGATTCTGATGACAATGAAAAAGACGACATAACCACCAAGTATAAGATCGTCATTCAATTGAGAATGCATAGAGTAGCGGCCAGGTCACGACTACTCCCCTATTATGATATGGTCCGATGGGCATTAGACCATGTGGACATACCAAACTGAACCATCATGAATGAGAAAAGGGTCACCATCGGGACTTCCAGGCCTGAACATCTGCAAGCCGTGTATAAGTTTCCCACAACGTCCGACTATACATATGGGGCCAAATTCTTGGACGAGCTCAAACAGAAGGAATGTGTACAGTATGACAAAACCATGTCTAGCTTAATAAGAGAATGGGTTTCGCACTCTGTGAAGTTCAGGGCAGACGGTCATGGCATATATTCAATAGCCTCCTTAGAACCACAGTACAAGTATGTAGCTATGATGACATGAAGATTATATGGGAGATAAGACACCTCACATTTCTTTATTCCATGGGTGCCTCTAATATTTCAGGTCGCCAAAGGTTGTTCATTTGACTGGGAGAAAATGTTGTCTGATAGCTTGACCAGTCGGGTCACAGAGTATCAGGCACGGAAAGAGAGAAAAACTACTTCTTCATTTTTCATGTTTGCATACATTATTGACGCCGTGTGTTTTTAAACACCATTTCCCTTAATGAGATGGAGTTGGACTCCAGCAGAGGACGAGCCCATCCACGTCTATCATTTGAAATTATGGGAAAACAAAGCGACAGATTTTGTATATGAAATCTTCAACTGGGTGATGGTGCATCTGCATGTCACTATTTTTGGTCACCCACCACCCAGGATCTCGGACAGCATAGTGATGAATTTGACCAGCATAGCTGACTGGTATGTAGAAGTCGAATTCTAATATCTTAGATTTTTTGGGGCTTCTCTTCCCCTACATGCACTACCATTATTCATTCCTGACAAGTTGGCTTGTCGTGAGGTTGCTAGAAAAACAGTAATCAGTGGTATAAGCAAGGAGCTTAAGGGATACTCAAAAAAGGTATGGCCGCCTTTTCCTGTTCATTTAAACTCATATTCTTTATTAGATTTAGGGCATGCTAAAGCTGAGGAAGCATCCCTTGAAGACCTAAATTTGGTCCTTATTGAATATAGGAAGCACGATCCACAAAGGGTTGTGAGTAATCATTTGGCTAGTTGCGGGCTCAAGAGATTTGAGCACGAAAATTCACCCTTGGATGACATTTTCCAGGGCACAAGATCTTATGCCAAGATTTTAGCTTGGATACAAACATTGGCACCTGAGGAGAGAGCCAATGTTCTGAATTTCCAAGAACATCGACACAGTTGTCTTCCCGCAGTGTTGCGGGGTGAGAATCTGAGCACAGCGGAGGCGAAACAAAAAGATGTCGAAGGCTCCAAGGATGCGACTCCCAGTCAAGAAAAACACTAGGATGAAGGAGAGAAAAATAAGAGTCTGAAAGCAAAGATAAAGACCCCCGAACCACCGAAGAAGAAAAGTCTGGTTAGTACTCCGGGACCATCAGTGAAACAAATCGGAGATCCTATCACTTCGGTTACTCCCTTACAATCGACTCAGGGAAATATTCACACAGGGTGGATCTTCAATGAAGAGTTGAGGCCTATAAGGGTGGAAGAGCTCTCTCCAAATGAGTTCTTATTCGATAAGAAAAGAAAGGCAGTGGTAAAGAGGGAATTCTACCAGGAAGGGGAATCTACCGTCAAGAAATACAAAGTTATGACTGATGGAAAGGACAAGAAAAATGAACAGTTCGCAACAAAAATAGTTGGGACATTAGGTGCATATGCCACGACGAACCAATTTTCAGTCGGGGTTTTGAAAAACCAGCTGAAATGAAAAAATTGCCTCATCAAGACTCTAGAAGCCAGACTAGCCACAGTGATAGAGATTGCCAAAGACCAGGCGAGTGTGGGTATAGAGCAAGCAAGGTTGGTCGATAGAAATGAGATAGAGTTGCTCAAGACTAAGCTCGAACAGGTACAACTAGTTGCTCGAGAGGGTCAGATGCAAGCAAGCCGGCAAAAATATTTGATCGAACAACTATAGACTAGGGTGGAAATCGCCAAAAGCAAAGTGATAAATACTGGGATGTTCCAATACTAGGCGATGGAGATTCGAAGTAGAGTATTTGTGGCCCAATGAAATTTTCTCGCCAAGGTGGAGGTGATTCGAGACAACTGTTTGTTGGTTAATCAAGTGTTGGAGAATTTAACTGCTAGAGAAAGAGAAGATGGAGCAGAACGGGTCACCTTCCAAGAGGCTGTGATAGCCACAAACAACAGGGATCAGGGAAGTACTCCCAGGTTCACCATTTCAAAGCAAACCAGAGGAAACATTCTATTGAAAGAATGGGAGCACAACATCTCGAAAGGAAAGATGCAACCCAAGAGAGTAACGAAATCCTTATAGGAGGCTTTTAGCTCTATAGATGGTAGTCTTCTAGGCATTGATAGCGGAGGTAATGTCGAGGCATTGGTTCAACTGAATATGCCAAAAATATCACTTGATCTAAGTGAAAGAGAGGAAAGAGATTCAATCGAGATCTTGCAAGTGACTATGGCGGACATAGTCCAAATAGACAAGTGTATGATTAAACCAAGCGCGCAATTATATGCTATTGACATCATAGGCAGACAGATGGAAGACAGGCTGCCACAATTTACCCGAGATTGTTACTCTTTTGAAGCCAACTGTCAAGCAGAACCGTCAAGGCTGATATCTCGGCTAGTTGAAATATGTGTCACCTGTACCGAGCATGCGTGAGGACAAGCCTCTGGCACCAAGTGAAGACAGAGAAGAAGAAATGGAGTGATTTCTCTCCTCCCTATCATAACTAAAAAATTTACAATGATTGAGATTCCATCTTATTGTAAAACTGTATAGATATACCGTAGAAAGAAAGAAAAAGGGCTGGACCTTTTTGTGTCGATTGTAACAGAGTTTTTACATTTTGAGAGTTAATACAAAGAAAATCTGAAGATTCTCAATTCCGTCATGACTGTGTTATGAGTTTGTTTCCTTGTATCTCATATTTCGTTTCATTTCATATTCGTATCTGATGAATGATTCTCTATAATTTAGTACAACCTCTACTATAGCGAATAAATTTTGGTTTTCTATATTGTTTTTTTTTTTTCCTCTGTACCAGCTATTAGCAGGTATAAGACCAGTCGACACTTTCAAAATTCTATATATATTTTATGCTTCATCGGGTTATTTCCTTACATTTTTCCTCTTATGTTTATACGTGATATTCTCCCTTGATAGGAGCCTTACTCGATAGACAGCTAAATGTTTTCTCCCACCTCATACATTTGTTAATAAAATATAACTCAGTTACGGGAAAGATCCTTTGATTTTCACCCCGTTTTTATTCCCGAAACCGTAAACTCTCTTTTATATGACCGAATTGAGATAGCACCTAATTTCCCTCTTAAGTTTTCTTATTTTACTATTCCTCCATGACTGTCCCTGTACCAACACAGCCCAACATTGAACCTAGATTATAAAATCAAGCACACATTGCCTTAAACCTTTTCGATACTATCCTTAAAACAACCACTACCCGGGTTGAGCTTGAACGTTCATGGGTAGCAATTGAACATGATATTAACATCCAGAAACAGTTGGAAGCTACACAACGCCAACGCAGAAATCTTCCTTAGTTTCCCTCGATGAAGGTTGATGTTTTTCTCTTCTCTACCCTTTACCCACTTTCAAATGCCTAGACACTGTACTTCTAAGCCTTAAGTACAGATTCTGGAAAAACATCTTTCTGGCGCCGTTGCCGAGGACCGAAGTTACGAAATTTTTTTCCCTGGGAAAACGAAATTTTGTTTTTCATTGAAAGTGTTACCCTTTGATAGTGAAAAAAGAGTACACACCTTTTTAAGGCTTTTCAATCTTTCACATGGCGACTCCACAAATAATAAACTGGCATCTAGTCGAAGGAATACCAGACAAAACTTGGATGGTAAGCAGATTACGCCAGTTACCAATCCCGAGAATATTCTAAAGGCGAAAGGCTCTCTTAAGCCAACCGCTGCAGTCTACAAACTTAAACCCCCACAACTGAAGACTAATAGTTCTTCTTAACCCTCAACTTCATGCAATCCTCTCTTTGATACTAAAATTTTAACGTCAAAATGCTCTGAAGTTAGGAGTGAGATTCATCCGACAATCCCCTTAGTACACAAAGGAAAGGGCCCTTTTGAAAGTTCATCAGCAATTGACATACCATATTTTCTCCAGTTAAATTTCCCGACCTCGCCTAATCCTGAAGAGTGTGTTGCACATTCGGTTTCCACACCCGTCGGTTCTCCTGATTTTGTCTCTTGCAAATCTGAGGAACCAAGCCCTCGTGTTCCTTATCATTCGTCGTCTGATTTTCCTCTTCACGAAGAAAATAAAGATCCACTTCTAATTTTCCGAAACCCTCTTTACAATTTTCCACTAATAACGATGGCAGCCGTTGGAGGAGGAGGTGGAGGGATTATAGGAGGAGGTGGAGGGTTAATTAGAGGAGGAGGGGGAGGAGATCCTGTAGGAGGAGCTGGAGGCCAAGGGCCTGCCCCCCCTCCCAGAGTGTTTACGAAAGTTGTAGCAATATACGCTCCCTTGGTATTGCTCGTTCCTCTACACGACCTTCCCAAAAATTACATAAACAATTTACCAAAATTCACTGGGGAAGGGGACCTGACCGCGGCCGAACACATTAATTTCTTTGATCAATTCGCAAATATATTAGGTATTGAACATGAGGACATGTATTCAAGACTTCTTGTCCAAACCTTCAAAGGCTAGGTCCGAACTTGGTTTCAGAGTCTGCCTGCAGCATCTATCTTGTCTTATGACGCCTTAGAAGATGCTTTCCTCAGACAATGTGGCGAGAGAAAAGACCACCTATATTATTAAAACTAAATTTGGGTCCTTAAGAAAAAATAATTCAGAAACAGTCATGGAACTTATTCAAAGATTCAATAAACTGTATAACAAAATCTCAGCTGATGTTAAGCCATCCCAACCTGTGGCTAAAGTAACTTTCGTTGGGGATTTCGAACCGGATTTTGCACTCCTTTTGCGAGAAAGAAGGGGAGCCACCCTAAACCAAATGCAGTATGATGTTGTAGAAATTGATTCTAATATGATGTCTTCTAGTAAGCTTAAAGCTAAAGTAGAAATGACAAACCAAGAGACTAAACGCTTTAGAGAACAAGCAAGTCCGTCAGGGTCTAATAGATCCAGAGATGAGAGGGTATACGATATGGCGAGAGTAATTAAAGAACTGTCTAATATAATATCCAGAATAGAGCTCGAACAAGACAAAGTTGATTCTTTCCCCAAAAAGGATTTCAAGAGGAACCCCAACCCCCCGAACCAACAAAGACAAATAAAAAACGAAAATAAAAAAATACAAGCTCCCCTAAAGAATGAAAATTTTATAGGAGCAAACGATTTTCAAGACTTCGGAGATTCAAAAAATGATGTCACGAACTTCGGTGATGACTGCACACAACCATATCTGACTCAAGAAAATTATGAAAAATCTCTAAACACTCAACAACCATCGAATAAAGGTGAAGAAAGTGATCATACTGACCTTTGTGAATCTCAATAGGAAACCGAAATGATAATGGCTAAAATCCAACCTAAGTACAACCTAAGATCTAAGAGTAAACCCATTTCAACTGCTCAACCCAAGAAAATCCTCCAAAGAGGTCAAACTTATGAGCCCACTCTGGAAGAGACCTTATTGCCCAATAGCAAAATGAAAGTAGTAAGCACACAAGAGTCCGAAGTGGAAAAATTTGAGACCCAAGCACAAGGAACCGAAATGGCTAATAAAATTACGCCTTCAACCAAGACCATGAGTAATAAAGTGGTCCAGACGAATAAGTCAGAAAGGCAGGATTCATAAGTCTCAACCAAAGAAATAGACAAGGTGAGAGGAACTTTCAGTTTTGAAAACGAGATAAATAAAATTAAGATACCAATCCCTCTGGTAGAATTAGCAAAAAACCCTTTTTATCCGAAGTAGATTACCAAAGTGATGGGTGTCTCAGAACCAGAAAGCTAGTCTGACGTTTTAAACCTAGAAGATGAAAAACCTAACATCACTTTTGGTCCACATTTTGAAGGGGCCAAAGACACCATTGCTCCCTTTTATATCACTTTAAATGTATATGACCAATTGTTGCATAATTGCATGTTAGACTCCGGAGCCTCCCATAACGTTATGCCCAAGATTATCATGGACAAATTGGGTCTTCAAATCACTAGACCTTATGGAGACCTTTACTCTTTTGAATCGAGAAGGGTTAAGTGTATGGGAATGATAAAGGACTTAGTATTTACCCTAGCACAGGTCCCGGTTAAGAGTATCTTGATGGATGTGGTTATTGCAGATATCCCCCCTAAGTATGGCTTACTGTTGTCTAGGTCATGGGGAGCTAAGCTGGTAGGTTCTCTTCAATTGGATATGACATTCGCCATAATTCCTATGTTTGGTGGTCAATTTACTTGGTTGTACAGAGAAATGAGATTAGCATATACAGTGAGCGACCCTCAAAACCCGAACAATTTCCCTATTTACATTGCGGATCAAGATTTAGGAAATTGTATCTTGTCTTTTGATGATGGTCTAGATGGTTGTCCGGAGGAAAACGATATAGAGCAGGAAGAGTCAAGTTACATGAGAGAAGATCTGTGTAGCACCGGTGTCTGGAAAATGTATTTTCACGGTGCCTCATCTTGTGAAGGGGCTGGTGCAGGAGTGCTTTGAGTGGCTCCCAAAGGAAAGTTCATTGTTCCTTTTTCTTACATAATGCAATGAGATATAGATTATACTAACAACGTCTGTGAATACGAAGAATTGGTCTTAGGATTAGAGGCTGCCAAGAAGTTAAAATAAATAACTTAGAGGTCTACAGAGATGCAGAGTTAATAGAAAAACAGATAAATCGACAGTACCAAGCCAATCATCCCAGATTAAGATCATACCGAAATTGTGCCTGGGATCTCATGGAAAAGGTTTTCTCATTCGTAAATGTCCACTTCATCCCACGCGTAGAGAATTTACATGTTGATGCATTGGCTAAAGTAGCTTCAACCTTCTCTCTTCCCACGACTTTCAAATTGAAGTATCACATTGAAATCAGACACAGGCCATCTATACCAGACAATATCCAGCACTGGCAGGTCTTTGAAGATGACGAACAAATTAAGAAATTTCTTGAAGCAGTGGGTGAATTCTTCGAAACTCATGCAGACTAATAAAATCAACATGACCCGATATGGATCATGCAAGAAGGGGAGGATCCTAAAGCTTTCCAAGACAAAATCTCAGATCATCACATGTTGGTCCTTAAAAAAAACCAGATTCCGAAAGGATTGATTCCTTTAGAAAGAATTTTTGATCAAAATGACATACTTGTAAAATCCACTTTACAACCCCAACCAGAAGAAGTGGAGGACTGTGATATAGGAACTGAAGAAGAATCCAGGATGGTAAAAATATCCAAGTTCCTCCCTCCCGAAATAAAAAGTAAGTATAAAAACCTACTCAGACAGTATAAGGATGTTTTCACCTAGTCTTATGATGAGTTAAGAACATATGACACTTCCGTAATTGATCACAAGACACCTTTAAAACCTAGGGTCAAACCATTCAGGCAAAATCTTAGTTAGATCAACCCCATTCTGTTACCTGTGATCGAAAAAGAAGTTAAGAAACTTTTAGACGTGAAAATAATAGTACCTCTGTGATATTCAGACTGGGTAGAAAACCTGGTCTCGGTCAGGAAAAAGAATGGGGAAATCAGACTGTGTGTGGATTTCCAAAACTTAAATAAGTCATCTCTCAAGGACAACTATCCGCTACCCAAAATGGACCATGTTTTAGAAAAGGTAGTTGGAGCCAACTGAATGTCTATGATTGACGGGTTCTCTGGTTATAATCAAATCGTCATGAATGAACAAGACAGAGAAAAAATGACTTTCACCACACCATGGGGTACGTTCATGTATGAAAAAATGCCTTTTGGTTTGATGAATGCAGGGGACACATTCTAGCGCGCTATGGACATCACTTTCATATGAGAGAGGGATAAGTTCGTAGTCATTTACCTCGACGATTTGATGGTTTTCTCTAAAACCAACGAAGAACACTTGATACATCTTAAACAAACTTTCAAAAAATGATGCAGGTTTGGTCTATCTTTAAACCCAAAGAAATCACATTTCACCATGCGGGAAGGTAATATTTTGGGTCATATCGTATCTAGGGATGGAATCAGGATTGATCCTAAGAGGATTGAAGCAATAGATAATATAAATATTCCAACAAATGTAAAAGAGATTCAATCTTTCTTAGGAAGAATAATTTTTTTACGAAGATTTATCCCAAATTTTGTTGAGATTGTAAAATTGATCACAGGTATGTTGAAGAAGGACAACAAAGTAAAATGGACAACTGAGGCCAAAGCATCATTCTCACATATTAAGAAAGTCATAAGAGAGGAACCTATGTTAGCGATCCCCGACTATCTAAAATATTTTCTTATCTTCTCATTTGCCTCTGAACACACTATCGCCGCGGTACTCCTACAAAATAACGAAGAAGGTTTCGAACAACCAATTGCCTTTTTTAGCAAGAGCCTTAGAGATGCAGAACTGAAGTATGATATAATAGAAAAATAAGTGTACGCCATGGTAAAAGCATTAAAGGCATTCAGAACATATGTACTACACTCAAAGATAATTGCGTACGTGCCTACCAGTTCTGTGAAAGATATTTTAGTACAACCAGACAGCGATGGAAAAAGAGGACGATGGCTCACCAAAATCCAAGAATTTGATCTGGAATTCAAACCAACCAAATTGATAAAAGGGCAAGGCCTGGCCAAACTCTTAGCTGAGTCGACTATCAGAGCCCTATATATCAATTGCCTGTAGGAAGGCGACAAAGACAGGAACCTAAATGAGCTGGATGAAGAAACTGGTCCAAACAAGATCAAAGAGAAGTTCACATCATCATGATGGTACAAAGACATAGTGTCATATCTACTAACTCTAAAATTCCCAAATGAGCTATCACCATCAAAATCCAGGACTTTAAAACTTCATGCTGTTAAATATTATAACATCGAAAGTCATCTATTTTGGAAAGATCCTCTCGGTTTCCTGTTAGTCTGTTTAGTCGAATCGGAAACTCAACGGGATATAGATGAATTTCATGAGGGAATCTGTGGGGGGCATCATGCTTGGAGAGCTATGGCTTGCAAAATTCTGAGGGCTGGGTACTACTGGCGAAAACTTTTCTCGGATGTTAATGCCAAAGTCCAAGCCTGCAACCCCTGTCAACTATTTTCAGGTAAACAAAAGCTCCCGACACTGCCTTTAGTTATAGTCAATGTTGAAGCCCCATTTTAGAAATGGGGTCTAGAATTCATAGGTGAGATTAAAACCCATTCCAATGCTCAACACAAGTGGATCTTAACCACAACAGATTATTTTACTAAATGGGTGGAAGCCATTCCAACCAAAAGAGAAACAAACTTGGTGGTAATCGATTTCTTAGAAGACAACATTTTGTCTAGGTTTGGTTGCCCCCGAAAGATAGTTACAGACAGTGCCCAAGCCTTTAAATCTATGGCTATGATCAACTTCTGTTAGAAGTATAACATTGTTCTTGGCCATTCCACAACATATTACCCCCAGGGAAATGGATTGGTCGAGTCATCTAACAAGAGCCTGGTAAATATAATCAAGAAAGTATTGGATGAAAACAAAAGATCTTGGCATGTGCACTTAAAATACGCATTGTGGGCGAATCGCATAAGCACAAAGAGGTCAATCGACATTTCTCCTTTTCATATGGTATATGGGACAGATTCCATGCTACCCATAAACCTAGCGCTTCCAGTGATGAAGTTATGGCAAGATCAAAATGAAGAATCCAATCCTGTCACCAGGAGAATAAATTAGCTGATTGAGGTACAACAACATAGATTCGAAGTAGACGAAAAGCTACAGAAATACCAGGATGATATGAAGGCATTATTTGACTGCAAAGCAAAAGACAAATATTTCCTCCTAGGTGATTTAGTATTAAGGTGGGATGCAAGAAAGGAGGAAGAAGAAAAACATGGTAAATTTGACCACCTCTAGTATGGGCCATTCAAGGTCTCGACTTTGGAAGGAAAAAATTCTTTCCTACTGGAAAATATAGACGGTGAAGTCCTCAATGCCCCTGCCAATGGGCAATATCTGAAGCATGATATGTTGTAACAGTCACCATTCAAATAAATAAATAAATTGTATACTTATATATATATATATATTTTGTGTACATACATATATTTTTCATTTAAACATTTCTCTTGATTTTCTTTTTTTTTCTTTCATGAACTTTCGACAACTTTCGGATAGCCCCGATAAACTTCGTATTTGCCTCTTACAGGATTCCAGCTGCATACAAAATAAGCAAGAGAAGTAAACTGAAAGTTGATGTTAGAAATAAATCGGCTTAAACAGGTGATACCCAAGAAATTTCATATTATGCAAAGAAATTGAAATGAAAAGGTAAAGATGAGATTTCCCAAAAGACATGTTCTAAAGGACTGTTAAAGAAAATCAAGGTAACCTCATTCAAACAACAACATTAGCTGAAATGATAATTAACAGAGTTGTTTCTTGGTTTAATCGTCTATGAAAAAATAAGACAAATTAAATGATTCACCCAATTTAAAAGCAGTCAGTCAAAGTAAAGTATCCCTGAAAAATATCTACAAGAGTCAGTTTTGAATTTCTGACCTCTGTATTTTTGGTCAGTAAGTCACTACCTGTCATCCTTTCTATCTTCGGGTTTACCTTTTAAAAGGTCACCATCTTTCTATTTCATATAAGAGGGGATAAGAGTTTTTCATTTCAACCTCGAGAGCTTTAAAGCAGATTGTGGAAAGAAAGAGGGTCTTCACAACTACTCGATCCCCTGCTAAACGAAGGAACGTTTAAAGCAATCCTAACTTTCCTAGGTTTTTCAACGACATCGGAGGATTGAAGCTTGCTCAAATAGAATGCCCTAAGAAAGTTATTTTCCCTTTTTTCCCTAAGAACAAAGGTATTGTGAAGGTCAAGGGAAGGTTGGTACCAAGTAATCAAAGTAAGTTGACAGACCTATAATGCAAAATATTACACAGATATCAGCCCTGATGCAAACTGATTGCCCGCATCTTCACGCTTTAAAAAGCAAATTATAAGACAGGTGGTGAAAGGCAATTCAGAAATGATTGCCCCCACCTAGTCCAAGAGATGATGAAAGGAAATTTAGAAATGATTTCCCTCGTCTCAGCATTTAAATGCATAAATATATTTCGAAGTGGTGAAAGGAAATTCAGTAAAAGGGGCCAGATAACTTCATCGGGGTACTAAACAGGCTCGCTGGCAGTGAAGCAATATCTGATATATCTATAAGGCTGTTATACATGAATAACACTCTACTCTGGTAACCAATTCTTTTTAAAAACCTAATCTACATCCAAAGTTCAGACGAAACTCCCTAATTAAAAACATATAATCTTCTTCTTTTGACTCAAGCTAATAGCCACAAGATCTATTGGGTCTCCTAGAACTGTTTTGATTGTCTTAAGGCAGACCTGAATTTGGTAACAGGAAAAAGGAAGTCATGAAAGGGACTACGACTAAATTTAAAAAGACAATCTGAGTTTGAAAGGCTTTTCAAGGTGTGAAAAAAAAAAAAAAAAGTCTCTTTCCCCCTTCGATACCCTGTCCTCAGGAACCTTTTTCGCCTGATTGAAACTATTGACTCCATTTACCCAATATTGGCACGTGGTCTACTGTTCTTCCCATCTTACAATAAAATGGGATCCCTAGTTGGAGCCTATGTTGGAGCCGCCTTTGTTTTTTCTAGCCCATATCAAATTTCATGTCTCAATGCTCGAAATCAAAAGGTGGTTTTCGTATTTTCCATCTGTTCTTTCAAAATCTCGGAAATCCTATCACACAAGCAACAATAATTATTGTACTCGCGAGGCGAGTTCTATTTTTTGTCAAATTTTTATCACTCTTGTTCTACCTCGGGATTTCGCATGTTGGACGCTATAGATCACGTAATTCACAAGTCCCGAGC
Source organism: Picea sitchensis (assembly GCA_010110895.2). NCBI lineage: Eukaryota > Viridiplantae > Streptophyta > Pinopsida > Pinales > Pinaceae > Picea > Picea sitchensis. Next base: position 53,442 of record SNQJ01S0029797.1, read on the forward strand.
AACAAAATAGCGAAATCGCTTTAAAATTTTACCTCAGGTCAGTAGCGGGAGTAAAGTTTTCCTAAATCATGATTGAACATCCTCAGGTTTTTGCACCTCGACGTTCACTAAATCCAAAATTCTCATTATCATATCCCCGATAGCCGAAACACGAAGTCCTTATTTAGTAACCTGTGTCAAGGTTAAAAACAAAAGCTAAACCATGGTAACGTTCTATCGACAATTTTCCACTCGGCGTTTTCTTTTTTAAAAGTTACACTGTCTAAGCCCCGACTCACGAAATCATGATAAGGATATGAACATAATTAATTAATCAATTAATCTGAGTTTATCTTCCCTTTTAATTAAGTCGTATTATTGCGATCTCGCAGTTTCGCAGCTCGGCATGCAAAATTCCTGGAAACTTACCTTCGAAGCTCCGAGTCATGATATGGAGAATATAAGTAATTAAGAAATCAATTAAGTGCCTAATCAAAATCGATCATCGCAAATTCGGGGGTTAGAAGTTCAAAGAGTTAAAGAAAAATTCAAGATATAACGAGTACCGAAAGATTAATTAACGTTGGTAAAACCGGATTAATTAAGCTAAATTAATATATCCCGTGTTCTGATGCTTGCATGTTTTACGGGGTAGCCTTATTCCTTCCATATGCCAACTAACATTTCAAACCGTCAAAATTTATGGCATTAATTAGGAAATAGGGCAAATCGACGAATAAAGATCGGATTTTTATGGCTAAATTTATTTCTAAATATGATTTGACAGACCTGTTCTAAAAGGTACCGAGTTTTCGAATATATATAAGAGTTGTTATTCGTTATAAAAAAATCATTTCTACATTACGCAGAGCACATTTTCTCAATGAGCTAACTTATGTATGTATACGTACTTTTATTGTAGAAGAACCAAAGCAGGATCTCCTGTCATGGCCCCGCGAAAAGCATCCAAAGCTAGTGTTGAGGTTTCGGGACAAGGCTCGAACAACGTTGCTGATACTTCACCTCAAAGTGTCGACTCTGTCCCGAACTGGTCTTTCATTTCCAATGTTCTGCAGGCTAAATTGGTGGATTATTCCGATGATTCCAGCGACAATGAAAAAGATGACATAACCACCAAGTATAAGATTGTCATTCAATTGGGAATGCATAGAGTAGCAGCCAAGCCACGACTACTCCCCTACTATGATATGGTCTGATGGGCATTAGACCATGTGGACATACCAACCAGAACCATTATGAATGAGCAAAGGGTCACCATCGGAACTTTCAGGGCTAAACATCTGCAAGCCATGTATAAGTTGCCCACAACGTCCGAATATACATATGGGGCCAAATTCTTGGATGAGTTCAAATAAAAGGAATGTGTGCAGTATGACAAAACCATGTCTAGCTTAATAAGATATTGGGTTTCTCACTCTGCAAAGTTCAGGGCAGACATTCATGGCATATATTTAATAGCTTCCTTAGAACCACAATACAAGTATGTAGCTATGATGACATACAGATTATACGGGAGAGAGGATACCTCACATTTCTTTCTTCCATGGGTGCCTCTAGTATTTCGGGTCACCGAAGAATGTTCCTTTGACTAGGAGAAAATGTTGTCCGATAGCTTGACCAGTCGGGTCACAGTGTATCGGGCGTAGAAAGAGAGCGGAAAGACTTCTTCATTTTTCATGTATGCATACATTATGGACGCCGTGTGTTTTTTGACACCATTTCCCTTAATGAGATGGAGTTTGACTCCAGCAGTGGATGAGCCCATCCACGTCTATCATTCGAAATTATGGGAAAACAAAGCGACATATTTCGTATATTAAATCTTCAACTCGGTGATGGTGCCTCTGCATGTCACTATTTTCGATCACCCACCACCCAGGATCTCAGACAGCATAGTGAGGAATTTGAGTAGAATAGTTGACTGGTATGTAGAAGCCGAATTTTCATATCTTAAAGTTTTCAAGGATTTTTTTCCCCCACATACACTGCCATTATTCATTCCTGACAAGTTGGCTTGTCGCGAGGTTGCTAGACAAACAGTAATCGGTTGTATAAGCAAGGAGCTTAAGGGATACTCAAAAAAGGTATGGCCACCTTTTCCTATTCATTTAAACTTATATTCTTTATTAGATTTTGGGCATGCTAAAGCTGAGGCAGCAGCCTTGGAAGACCTAAATTTGGTCCTTATTGAATACAAGAAGCACGATCCGCAAAGGGTCATGAGTAATCATTTGGCCAGTTGCGGGCTCAAGAGATTTGAGCACGAAAATTCAACCTTGGATGACATTTTTCGGGGCGCACGATCTTATGCTGAGATTTTAGCTTGGATACAAACATTGGCACCTAAGGAGAGAGATGATGTTCTGAAGTTCCAAGAACATTGACGCAGTTATCTTCCCATAGTGTTGCGGGGTGAGAATCCGAGCACAACGAAGGCGAAACAAAAAGATGTCGAAGGCTCCAAGGATGTGACTCCCAATCAAGAAAAACACTAGGACGAAGCAGAGAAAATTACGAGTCCGAAAGAAAAGATAAAGACCCCAGAACCACCGAAGAAGAAGAGTCCAGTTACTACTCCGGGACCATTAGCGAAACAAATCGGAGATCCTATCACTTTGGTTACTCCCTTGCAATCGACTTAGGGAAATATTGACGCAGGGTGGATATTCAATGAAGAGTTGAGGCCTATAAGGGTGGAAGAGCTCCCTCCAAATGAGTTCTTCTTCGATAAGAAAAGAAAGGAAGTGGTAAAGAGGGAATTCTACCAGGAAGGGGAATCTACAGTCAAGAAATACAAAGTTATGACTGATGGAAAGGACAAGAAAAATGAACAGTTCGCAACAGAAATAGATCGGACATTAGGTGCATATGCCACGGCGAACCAATTTTCAGTCGATGTTTTGAAAAACCAGCTGAAATGAAAAAATCGCCTCATCAATACCCTAGAAGCCAGACTAGCCACAACGATAGAGACTGCCAAAGACTAGGTGAGTGTGGGTATAGAGCAAGCAAGGTTGGCCGATAGAAATGAGATAGGGTTGCTCAAGACTAAACTCGAACAAGTACAGCTGGTGGCTCAGGAGGGTCAGATGCAAGCGAGCCAGAAAAAAAGATTTGATTGAACATCTGCAGACTAGGGTGGAAATCACTGAAAGCAAAGTGATAAATATCAAGATGTTCCAATCCTAGGCGATGGAGATTCGGAGCAGAGTCTCTGTGGCCCATTGAAATTTTCTCGCCAAGGTGGAGGTGATTCGGGACAACTGTTTGCTGGTTAATCAAGTGTTGGAGAATTAAACTGCTAGAGAAAGAGAAATTGGAGCAGCATGGGTCACCTTCCAAGAGGTTGTGATAGCCACAAACAACAGGGATTCGGGAAGTACTCCCAGGTTCACCATTTCGGAGCAGACCAGAGGAAACATTCTATTGAAAGAATGGGAGCACAACATCTCGGAAGGAAAGTTGCAAGCCAAGAGAGTAACAAAATCCTTAGAGGATGATTTTAGCTCTATAGATGGTAGTCTGCTAGGCATTGATAGCGGAGGTAATGTCGAGGCATTGGTTCAACTGAATATGCCAAAAATCTCACTTGATCTAAGTCAAAGAGAGGAAAGCGATTTAGCCGAGATCTCACAAGTGACTATGGTAGACATAGTCCAAATAGAAAAGTGTATGATTAAACCAAGCGCACAATTATGCGCTATTCACATCATAGACAGAGAGATGGAAGACATGCTACCACAATTAACCCGAGATTGTTACTTTTTTGAGGCCAACTGTCAAGCAGAACCGTCAAGGCTGATATCTCGGCTAGTTGAAAGATGTGTCACCTGTACCGAGCACATGCGAGGAGAAGCCTCTGGCACCAAGTGAAGACAGAGAAGAAGAAATGGAGTGATTTCTCTCCTCCCTATCATAACTGAAAATTTTATAACGATTGAGATTCCATCTTATTGTAAAACTGTATAAATATACCATAGAAAGAAAGAAAAAGGGTTGGACCTTTTTGTGTTGATTGTAACAGAATTTTTACATTTTAAGAGTTAAGACAAAGCAAATCTGAAGATTCTCATTTCCGTCACGACTGTGTTATGAGTTTGTTTCCTTGTATCTCATATTTCGTTTCATTTCATATTCGTATCTGATGAATGCTTCGCTATATTTTAGCACAACCTCTACTATAGCGAATAAATTTTGGTTTTCTATATTGTTTGTTGTTTTTCCTCTGTACCAACTATCAGTATGTATAAGACCAGTCGACACTTTCAGAATTCTATATATATTTTATGCTTCATCGGGTTATTTCCTTACATTTTTCCTCTTCTGTTTATACGTGAGATTCTCCCTTGATAGGAGCCTTACTCAATAGACAGCTAAATTTTTTCTCCCACCTCATACATTTTTTATTAAAATATAACTCAGTTACGGGAAAGAGCCTTTTATTTGCACCCTATTTTTATTCCTGAAACCGTAAACTCTCTTTTATACGACCGAATTGAGACAACACCTAATTTCCCTCTTAAGTTTTCTTATTTTACTATTCCTCCATGACTGTCCCTGTACCAACACAGCCCAACATCGAACCCAGATTATCAAAACAAACACACATTTCCTTAAACCTTTTCGATACTTTCCTTAAAAGAACCACTACCCGGGTTGAGCTCGAACGTTCATGGGCAACGATTGAATAGGATATTAACATCCAGGAATAGTTGGAAGCTAGACAACGCTAATGCAGAAATCTTCCTTAGTTTCCCTCGCCAAAGGTTGACGTTTCTCTCTTCTCTACCCTTTACCCACTTTCAGATGCCTAGACACTTTAATTCTAAGCCTTAAGTATAGACTCTGGAACAACACTTCCTAACAGGGCATGGGCTTGATCTGTCGTGTGATCTCTGATTGGAATTCCGCGGGGAGTGTTGGTGATGTCTCCTATCACTTTTTTCTCTTCTGTGACTCCCTAATTTTCTTGAGCCACTCTCCTTATCCAATTTATTTTCTATTCTTTCCAGGCTCTGCATCAACTTTAAGTTGAATTCTCCTTGTTCCTACCTGGATTTCATGAGTTTTTTGTTATCTGCTCAGTGAGTATGGACATATTTCTGCAACTTTTCAATGATTTTCATCATGTTTCCTTATTTATCTATCTCTTCTCCATGCCCATTGTATTTCAATCCTTCAACTCCTAAATGGACATCCATTCATCTAACTTCACTTTTCGAACTATAAGCACCCTGTGCCTTCCCCATTTCTCTACACTATGCAGAAATTTGCTTCAGTTTTGACAATCGTTAACTCTGCAAAATGTGTAGTCCACCGAGTTTTGTCAGACTATCAGAATTTAATAATTCTCCAGAATAAACCAATCTGATTCAACAAAAATATTATCAGATTCCATTTTTTGCAGGTTTTGGTCGTTCTTCAATATCTAAGCCCAGTTCTATTCTGCAACAAAATTTCGTGTGCTATCCCTTTGTTCGCATGTGACCATGACTATGACCCAACACTTATGATTTGGGCGCTTATATGGAGCTCTAAAACTTCTATCTCTGGGCTTCAGCAGGTTTCAAAGAACATCACAATAAATCTCTCGGAGTGTTAGACTAGCAAACTCATCAAGTAGGGTGGATCAAGAGTCCACGTCTCCCACCATCCAATGGTTGATACTCGCTATGGAACTCTAGGATTTGGGGCTCCATGACTTTGGAGGATTTCAACTTTGCACATAAAACAAATCTTGAACCCTGAGTCTTTGCATACTTTGACGTTACCCTAGTGATGTCATCGTGTCACTTTACTTTGACATTACGGAACTTCAGGGTTTTCTTCCTCCCATTCCATCACGATCCATTTCTTCCAGAGTGTCAAGTCTCTAAACTTCATGATATGTCACCATGCATCCACTGGGGCCCACATTTTCCATCCTTGAACTAATAAATACCAAAAAATTCACATCAAACTTTATACTTTTTCAAATTGCAGGGACATGGGTTGGCGGTTTTGGAGTAACCCACTGACTGTTCTTCAATTGTCCCCATGCTGACACATACTCCTTCTGGGAAATCATGGTTTGGATTCAGGGACTACCCTGTAGAATTGTCTTCCACACAAATTTGATCTCTGCAATTCCGCTTGGCCATCGATCTTGATAGATCACGATCAAAGTTAATGTGGGCTTGATCCAACTAACTTCTTCGCCAATTTTAACTGCCTTGCGCCACCACCAGGAGCACCACGTGATAGGACACACAAAGCCAACACGTGACCCAATAAGGCGGGTGACATATGTCACATTCTAACTACATTTCTATCTTACAAAGGTTCTTAACTCAATGACATGTGGAACACATCCCATGTCTCCACATCATCCCTAGTGATGTCAACAAGCCACGTCACTTCAGAACTTTAGGCTTCGGGAGATTTCACCTTCGCATACCCCATTTCTCTCAAACGCCAAACTCCCAAAATTTCTTACCTTTCTCTCTTGTCTTATCCCTACTGTTTTGTTCCATCCTTGGTCAAATCCAATGGTAAACACTCCCCCCCTGGATCTATGGTGTAGATCCTCTTTGGGACTTCGAAACTTCAGGCTTCAACCCTTTTTCTGCTCTATCACACATAAACTTTGTTGAAGTCGTGAAGTCTAAAGTACTTAGGGGTTAATCCTCATGCAACTTTCTCCAGATATGACAATGTTGAAGGATCCTCCTTCTCCCGAAAAAAATCCATGCCCCAACTTCAAACCTTGCAGTTCCAAACCCATGGTTACTGCAATCTCTTTTATTTGTTATCATTCTCGAACCGTTATGCCTCCTGAGCTTCCAAACATGGCCAAGTTTTCTCTTAGCACTTTGGAATGATCTGATATACAAATTTGGTCCTTTTCAACAACAATTTTCACTGATCTTTTGATTCCATTACCACTTATACGGCCTAATTCAGGCTCAATGTCGAAAACTAGGCTCTGAACTTCAATTTTGTCCATTTCAACAACAATTTCCTTTTGAAACCTTCTCTTCAACCTCCACTTTCCTGGACCATCCAGGCTCAATGTTGAAACCATGTCTCTAATGTCATATTGTAATGTCCCCGACCATCCACATCTGCCAAGAAATGCTACACAACAACCTTATCTTTTCCCAACTAGCTCTGATACCATCCTATAATGTCCTCGACCACCAACATGCTAGACTACACCACTTCTTGGACATATCTCTTGGCATTGATACCATTTTCTGATGCCTTGACCCAACCAGTTTGGGACATGTTACTGAAATTAACGCTATGATATACATATATATATATAGATGATGTAATTCTAATAGACATAACGTTCTATTCATACACATTTCATGCAGAAGCGACAGTAATACATACATGAAATAAACACAAACAATTTTGGTAACATTATAACACATGTACACAATACACATCATACAGAGAACAAATATTTGATACTTATCTTTTAATAGATGACAATAAAATATGTTAATACCTTCCATGAACCTCCCAACCTTATACCACACTACTCATCATGCTCAACTGTGGGTCACCCCCGAGCTGGGACTAAACTCCACCTAGGGTAAAGGAATCCTAGACCTAGGTTGAGGATATGGGAAAAATTCACTATCAAAATCAAAGGATTCTCTCCAATGATCCTACTTATGCCCACATATCATGGACTCTTATTCCCCACATGCATGTCCCAACTCGAGAATATGCACCTTCACTATTCCATAGTCCATCTAGTGTTCCACTTCCCTTCCATGGCTTCAGCAACAGGATGGATCAAGAATTCTCAGAGCTCCATAACTGGTACTAGAATCCCTCTAGGATAAATCACTTCCCAACAAACTCTCTCACCTGGAGAGAGTTTTTCACAGGCCTGACAACCTGGTTCTTCAACCATGGGCCTGACAACCCGCCTATTCAATCCACAACCACCCAAAACAAAATCGGTTAAGGCAAGGGGATGACTCATCAATCTACAGGGGTTCACAAAGAGGAAAATGACTATGGATGCATACTTGTTCAATGCATGTGTGAACTTCCCAAGGGATGGCCAACATGCTGAGGATGAACTTGTGGGAAACTAAATGGCGAGAGACCTAAGAATGTTGAGAGTGAGCAAGGAAAATAGTGAGAATGGTCAGCTTGCAGAATCATGAGAGATTTGCACTGGTGAGAGTGAAATACTCAAGAAAGTATCTAGAATGGTTCGTGAACTGCCCCAAAAAAGGTGGAATTTCCCACATAAATCTACGTGCATCATGGGTGACACTTGTCTCTCCAGAAGCATGCTCATCTCCACTTGGAGTTTGTTCCTCCCCTCAAATGAATTTAGGATAACTGGGTTTATTTTCCCAACTTTAGTACTTTTCAAGATGACATTATAATATTCCCTTGGGTTAAGCCCTCAAGCTTAGCCCATCTTTTCTATCCTCTCAACCCCATTCCTTTCCCTACCCAGTGGAGCTTAGTTCCCCATAAATCTTTCTTCATCGTCAGTCTACACGCAACAATGTATTTGATTAATAATCTACATAATTACATATACAAAAAACAAATTAGACCCATTGACCTTAGAATATAGGCTCTTTGGCCTAATAAATGTATAATCCTACCAACTTATGATTACTTTGCTCACCAGCCTACAAACATCATTACATTTCAAAGGGGCTCGACCTTCGGGTATTACATATCTAGTTCGGATATTATGTTCAAAAGGTATCCATATGAATAAATAACTAGTTTGGTTAGTAATGATGAGTTACTTGCTAAATTTTGGTAGGTGGGTTCCCACTAAAATCCTCTAAGCTCAAGAATTTTAGTGATTTGTTGCGATTGTCACAACAAAGAGTTCAAAAAGTAATTTCATAAGAAATTCTAGTTAGAGAATTATTATGACATGAGATTGAAGGAGTTCATTGAACTGAATATTGGAAGCATGACAATGGGTGAGTATGAGAGGAGGGTCATTGAATTGCTAAGGTATTTTGGCTTCATAAAGGATGAGAAGGTTAGAATACAAATATTCCTAAGTAGGTTACTTTATTTCTATAGTGATAAAATACAATTTGATGAGTCTAGAACCTTGTAATAAGCCATAATAAAATATAAGTATTTGTATGGGAATATTAAGGCAAGGACATATTTTCAAATATATTGGAATGAGAAAAATAAATATAAGATGGATAAAAGTAAGAAAGGATTCAAACTACCATTTTTCAGGAATATCTCTCAAGAATATCAACAAAGGAAGTGAACACAAGGTGATAAAAAAATGACACATTCCTTGGGGGAAAGGCCAAGAAAACATCCCATAATGTATTGGGGATGTGAAGGAGGCCATATGTACAAGGATTTTCCCCATAAAAGAGATAGGATGAGGACTATGCATAACATTTAGTAAGATGATCCAGTGGATGATGTGAATAGAAGCATGCTAAGCATTTATGTAGAATTGGAAAATAAACAAGAAGACTACTAATCCCACGTGATTGAGGTAGAAAGTAGGATTAATAATTAGACTAAAGATATATTAATTTATTTTGGAGCTATTCATAGCTATATAGACCCTAAAATAGTTACTATATCCATTGGAGATATTTTAACATTGCAGCCAAAAATACGTTTTAGAAAAGGGTGCAAAATATGTCACTCGTATGGAAGAACTAGCAAAGGATAAGGAGCCAAGCCTTGAAGATTATCTAGTTTTGAAGGAATATGAAGATATATTTGGGGAATTTTTAGGATTTCCACCAAAGATATATATTAACTTCTTTATCAAATTAATTCTTGGATCTACCCTAGTGTCCAAAACTCCCTACAAAATGAGTACATTGGATTTGAAAGAGTTGCAGGTGAAATTAGAAGAATTGTTGAACAAGGGGTACATAAGTCCAAGTGTNATATCTCTCAAGAATATCAACAAAGGAAGTGAACACAAGGTGATAAAAAAATGACACATTCCTTGGGGGAAAGGCCAAGAAAACATCCCATAATGTATTGGGGATGTGAAGGAGGCCATATGTACAAGGATTTTCCCCATAAAAGAGATAGGATGAGGACTATGCATAACATTTAGTAAGATGATCCAGTGGATGATGTGAATAGAAGCATGCTAAGCATTTATGTAGAATTGGAAAATAAACAAGAAGACTACTAATCCCACGTGATTGAGGTAGAAAGTAGGATTAATAATTAGACTAAAGATATATTAATTTATTTTGGAGCTATTCATAGCTATATAGACCCTAAAATAGTTACTATATCCATTGGAGATATTTTAACATTGCAGCCAAAAATACGTTTTAGAAAAGGGTGCAAAATATGTCACTCGTATGGAAGAACTAGCAAAGGATAAGGAGCCAAGCCTTGAAGATTATCTAGTTTTGAAGGAATATGAAGATATATTTGGGGAATTTTTAGGATTTCCACCAAAGATATATATTAACTTCTTTATCAAATTAATTCTTGGATCTACCCTAGTGTCCAAAACTCCCTACAAAATGAGTACATTGGATTTGAAAGAGTTGCAGGTGAAATTAGAAGAATTGTTGAACAAGGGGTACATAAGTCCAAGTGTCTCACCTTGAGGTTCCGTAGTTATTTTTGTGAATACAAATGATGGAACTTTGAGGTTTTGTACTGACTTCAGACATCTTAATAAGGTTACTATAAGGAATTTATGTCCTCTTTAATGGATTCACGATCTTTTTTATCAACTTAAAGGAGAAAATATATTCTCCAATATTGACTTGAGGTTGAGCTATCATCTAGTAAGAATTAGAAAATAAGACACCAAAAATAAAACATTTAGGAGAGGATACAACCATTATGATTTTGTGGTGGTGCCATTTGGGTTGACAAATGTAGCCTCTACTTTTATGTATCTAATTAATGGAGTGTTCGAGAATTACCTAGATAAATTCATCTTTGTCTTATTGGATGATATTCTTATCTACTCCAATATAGAGGAAGATAATTAAAAATATTTGAGAATGGTGTTTCAAGTATTGAGAGAGAATCAATTGTATGCCAAGTTAAGAAAGTGGACTTTCTATAAAAATAAAATCCATTATTTGAGCCACATCGTCTTAGAGAAGGGAATAATAGTGGATCCTGAGAAGATTGAAGTAATGAAAAGTTGGATAGAGCCAAATAATATTTTAGAAGTGAGATCCTTTATGGGATTATTTGGATACTATAGAATATTCGTTGAAGGTTTCTCCAAGGTCACACATCCAATCAATTCATTGTATAAGAAGGGAACAAAGTTTTAATGGACTACCAAATCTGAGAAAAGTTTCAAACATTTGAAGAAACTTTTGACCACTGCGCCTATTATAAAGGTTGCAAATCCAGATTAATATTTTGTTATGTGTATAGATGTATGCAAGGAAGGGTTGGGTGGAGTCCTCACACAAAATGGGCATGTCATATCTTATGAGTAAAGTAAGCTTAAAGAACATGAAAGAAATTATGCTACCCATGACTTCAATTTGGGAGCCACGGTTCATGCCCTAAAAATATGGAAACCTTATCTCATGGGTAGAAAATTCAAGCTAAAGATAGATTATAGTGGTATGAAACACTTGTTTGATCATCCCACACTAAATTCTAGACAAATTAGATGACTGTAATTTATCAGTGAATATGACTTTGACATCAATTAAATCAAGGGAAAAGAGAATAAAGTGGTTTATGCACTCAACAGGAGGGTGGATTAAATTCATGTTGCAACCATTAGTATGTGCAAGACAAATTTAACAGATAATATTCTAGAAGCTATAACAACAAACCCAAATTATGTGACACGAGTTAAAGAAATATTACTACAAAATAATGTACAATGGAAATATAAATATCACAATATGAAAGATGGAATTGTCTTTTTTAGGGACAACATTTGCATTCCTAACACTCATGAATTGAGAAATATGGTGTTGAAAGAGATGCATAATGTACCCTATGCTAGACATCCAAGGTACTAAAAGACAATTCGAACAATAAGAAGTTATTATTTCTTTCTAGGAATGAAGAAAGATGTGTCTGATTACATAGCCAAGTGCATAAAGTGTCTAAAAGTGAAGATGAAACATAGTCATCCAACATGATTATTACATCCATTAACCATTCTTGAATGTAAATGGGAGGTATTTATAATATTTCATCACTAATTTTCCAATTACAATAAAGAAACATGATTCCATTATAGTAGTGGTGGAAAAAGGAAACCAATATTGCAAAGATGTGTATGAAGAAAATTTTAGGCCACATGGTGTTCATAAAGAAATAGTGTTAGATAGAGATCAAAATTTCACTTATAACTCTAATAAGGGGTTATTTAAAGGATTTGAGACTAATTTTAATTTCAGTAAAACATATCATCGCGAGTCAGATGGGAAAATAGAGATAACTAGTCGAATAATTGAAGATATGTCGAGAATGTATGTAATGGAAAAACCTTATAAGTGGGAAGGATACCTTCATATAGTTGATTTTCATTTAATAATAGGTACCATGAATCATTAAATATGACGTTGTTTGAATCCTTGTATGTTAGGAAATGTAACACACCATTAAGTTTGGACAACCTAGCAAATAGAGTAGTTATTGGACCCAAATTACTAAAGGAAATGGAAGAGTTGATGGTAAGAATTAGGAAGAATTTAAAGGTTGCACATGACATGAAAAAATGTTTATGTAGATAAAATTAGGACATATAGAAAATTTAAATTTAGTGAGCATGTTTTTTCCGAGGTAAATGCTAAGAGGAGTTCGACAACATTGGGGAGTTGCCCAAAGTTGTTAGGAATACATTATAGGCCATTTGAAGTTTTAGATAAGATAGGCCCAATTGCATACATGATGGCATTTCTTACATCCATGAAAATTCATAATGTGTTTCATGTGTCTTTATTTAAGAAATATGTACCTCATCATAACCACGTAATTGATTGAGATTGTGATCCATGTGGAACATGAAGAGGACTTTCGAGTGGAAATAGTACACATCCTGGACCAGAAATACAAAGTGTTCAAAAACAAATCCATAAAGGTTTAATGGACCTACTATGATCCTCAAGACACTATATGGGAGTGTGAAGAAACCATGTGGGAGGAGTACCCAAAACTTTTTTAAAATATTGAAGAAATTTCAATGTATATTTGCATATAAGTGTATAAGACTCCATTTTGGTAGTTGAAATTCCTCCAGCCACATCTAGAATACTTCTGATCTTATCTATGATAGAGCTCTAGAAAGGAAATTGTACAACCGAAGGGACTCTGGTGCAAAGAAGGGGATACACTTCCTTGGGTTGAGAAGGTTCACGGGAAAGAAAGATTATGGGTTGGAATTGTTGCAAGAATTGTGAACTTGAAAAAATACCAAGTGCTATGTGAAAATTTTGTATATGTTGGTATGTTGTTTTGCACCAAGGATGGTACAACTTATAGGGGGAGGGGAGTCTAACATCCCCATTTTTAAACCCCATTTTAGAGATTTATAATATAAATATGATCTATGGCCACATGCCCGAATATTTAATATGTAAACAGTGTATATCACAAATAATAAAATAAAATGTAACATTGGCTACAGTTGTACATGGATGAAATAATTGGGCCCAAGAGGGGGTCCAAGATGGAAATAGCCACATCTATTAATATCATCCCACCTTCCTAAATTTATTATTGTGTATAAACTTTCTATTTTCCCCTTAAGTGTATCAAATCCCTGATCATTGAACACATGTAAGAGGGTTGGTGTGAATAGTCACATCCCATAGTTATGATAGCATGGGGATCAGTACAATCAACATTGTAGAGTGTGAGAGTCACCTTGCATGGTGGAAAATAAAATTCATATGGGAAAGGAGAGCAGTTTTTACAACCATATTTTGGGATAGAAAGGGGGAAAAGAGTATTTAATCTTGGAGGCAGCCACTGGGGGCATGTGTGGTAGTTGTTTCGAGCTATACATGCATGAAGAAGAAGGTTGTTAGACCTATAGAGTGACTTTTTGGGAGAAAAATTACCTTACAACAATGAGCTTATTGTTGTGGTTTTTCCTTGCAGCTGACATCCCTAGAGTCCCTAGCAATAGATATTCCTATCCAACCTATGTTGGATTGCTAGAGGGAAGTGGTAAGGCATGAGGGAAAATTTGTAGTGAAGGGGGATTCCATTCCTTGGGTTGTTCAGGTTGAGAGAAAGAGAGTTGAAGGATTGGGAGAAATGTAGGAAAAAATATCTTTTTGTCGGTTGTGTTGGTCTATGAGTGAACAATAGAGAGACACCCCTTATTGTGGATCTATAACTCCCACTCGGGGGTGATTTATTTCTAATATTTGGAGAAACAAATATATGGTTGGGTGGAATGTCCGTCCCATGAATATAGTTAAACATTTGGTTTCAAAGATAAGTCTTTATCTCTATTGCATTTTTCATTTTCTAGATTTTAATTGTTACGTGTATACTTTGTTCTTGAGTAAATTATATGTTATTGTGTATTGTATAAATGGTTGCATTTATAATTTTGTTAATGCATGTTGAATCTTCAATGTGCTGCATTTTGTTGTGCAATTCATTTCTTCTGTATCTTCTCTAAGTTTTCAACAATGTACATGTAGTTGTGTCATTTTTTAATGGGATTGCATTCATTGTAACATCTCGCTCTGGTGCATTGAGAAAACTTTTTCTTTGAGGACACTTGCTCGCAAGTGATCTGGACTTTTATGATGATAAAACATTTATCCTTGATGATGATGCGTTATGATAGATGACATGATGTTTTACTTCTTTGACATAGACAGGTGCTATTGACTCAGTTTTATTGAGT
>SNQJ01S0029797.1:70203-86623 GCA_010110895.2 Picea sitchensis
GTGAGGAGTTGGGATTTTCTCAGCTTGTATTGGAGTGGTAGCTCAGCCTTGCGAGGCGAGATGGGAAGCTAGGCATACCTTCTGGATTTGTGTGGCCCCTTTGCGGCTCGGGGGGCTAAGGGGGAAGTAGAGTACCCATAGCGATTGGCTGGGAGGTACCGGTGCGGTCTTGACAGTCGACGAGCGGGAACGGCACGGAGCAGGAGCGGCATGAAGCGCACGCTCATCATTTGAGGCAGGAGTTAAGGCAACGGTATGGTTTGTTTAATTCTGTGCAAATGTAATATAATTATGATCCTCAAATGTATTATCCTTGTGGCTTGAAGTGTAATAGATTGGTTTTCATGTCGATCTCTGTGCGTTGGTAAAAATTTTCTCTTCTCCTTGGGAAACTTGATCTTGCGCCTTGGATAAATTTTTTGATATACCGCTACACCTTAGTTTTTCTTACTCTCCATGCCTGAGTGGTTGCCTAACATTTTCCCTTGGTTGCACTGCAAAATGTGTTGCCCTACGTTATTTATGTGGTTTTTACTCTGCAGAATAGTATGTGAAGGCCTACGTTTCCTTTTTAACTTTTATTTTAACTTACCCTTGGATTGATGCGCCCAAACCCTTTGCAGCCCCCAACCATGAACTACCTAGTGTTTCTATGCCGATTGGCCCTCCTTTATTCAACTACATTTTTCCTCTTCGCCCAGCAATCGAATGGTGTCTCCGCAATTGAATACTTCTCTGCGTTTTTAATTTCTTTGTGGGCGAATTCATTCTTGGTGGGCGTTCAATTTCACCAAGAGCGTTTTAACCATTCATCCATGGCGTTTCTACTTTCTGTTGGGGGTGTTTTTATTTTCTGTTGGTGTATTTACATTCTGTCGGGGGTGTTTTTATTTTCTGTTGGTGTATTTACATTCTGCTGGGGGCGTTTTTATTTTTTGTTGGTGTATTTACATTCTGTCGGGGGCGTTTTTATTTTCTGTTGGTGTATTTACATTCTGTCGGGGGTGTTTTTATTTTTTGTTGGTGTATTTACATTTTGTGGGCATTATACGTGACTGTGGGAATTTACTTCTGACTGGGGAGGGCGTTTTTGTTCATTGATTTTTATCCAACTTTCTTAGCTCAGCGTAGAGCACGTGGCTTTATTTAGGTGGTCATTGGTTCTATTCCCACAGACGGTGAAATTGTATTGAAGTAGTTTTCCTTCTTTTAGCTCTGGTTATCAATGAATTGTTAGAATCCACCCAATTTCTGCACATTAGAATGCTTGCTAGAAGCTACGATTGGGTGCTGTGAAAAGTAAATTACCAAACCTGAGCCATACATGTTATACTCTGCGATTTGGTTTCCTTACAGTTTTTTTTTATTTCCATTCTAAACGCTCGGTTAATCCTCCATTTAGATGCTTGGCAACAAATCCCTGACTGTTTCCTGAGGCAGATAGATGGCTTGATTTTCGGATAGAAATGACTGTGGTTGGATTCATCGAACCGCCTTAAAATTGTTGTAGATTTGGACCCCAGCCCTAACATCCTTCAGACCGCCATTGAAGGTTGTTAGTGGAATCCATAGACGTATACCTGTATTTATAAATATAATAATGCGAATTTATTAATTGTTTATTTCACCTTACAACACTATTAATGCAATTGTACATATTTTGGTTTTTAAATCTAAGGTTTTTAAAGGAGGGAATCATTTAGATATTATGAATGAATGTTAAATTAATTAACCCCACATAATACCTCCTATTTTATGTCTGAATTATGATCGATGATTGATAACTGAACTAATTGAAGCAACATAACCCCTGGTAAATTACGACCAACTTTTAATGAGGTTGATACATCTGTTGTACTGCAGTCTAATAACTATTTAAGTGATCAACATTTCAAGTCTCTTAATTCCTTACACACTGGCAAAATACTAGTCGAGTTGTATGACTGAAATTTCTAAATGTTGTTGATACTTTTATTTATAATTTAGGTTATTAATTTAAGGTGAATGTTAATTTTAAATTACTGCGTCAATTATTGATTTGTAATTATGGCGTTGTTCCGCTTACTATGGGTTCATGGCCATTGATATTTTGTTGCCATTTATTATAGTATAAATGCAAGGTTAACTCTGTTTTAGGGTAATGTTATCGCAGCATAAGGCAATGTAAGGTTGGTGTTAGAAATAGGGAGGTATTTTAGGATTTTTGTTTGCAAACTGATTATAATAAACCCTGCTATGTTGACTATGTTAGAGTTAGAAGCACATCAATTCAATGTTGTGGTTATTCTAAGATACTAAGTTATGGAAATGATGTGAAATGGCATGGTACTTTACTGCAATCTCTGGTTAGTATAATATGTGAGTATTGCAATAGGTGTGGATAATTGCATTATAAATTATCGTTGAAATGATATGGTTATTCTATTTCTCATTAATTGTTATTTATTTAATTGTTATATAAGTGCAATGTTGTTTTAAATTGCATTAATAATTAGTTTAACTGCAATCTTGCAATATCAATGTAAGTATGGTAGCTTGTATGATATCATAGGAGTGTAAGGACATTGTTATTTGTTTACAATGTGGTGGTAGTATAAATGTAATGGTGAGGTTAAATCATTGTAAGGACATTTAATTCTTTTTAAATTTTAACACAAAGGGTAAGGCCCTTAAACTCAGAAAAATAAATTAATTAGATTTACCTTATGCTAATGTACTCAGGGTTTAATGAAATTAAATGGAAAAATGGGCTAATAACCAATCACTATTGAGTCATAGACATTTCCTTGTCATAATTTTAGTGGTCGTTGTTTCAGTCCTTGACATGCGTTTCCCCTAGTAGACATGGTTGTTTCATTAATTTTTGTATACCTGGTTGTGAACAATGTATTGTTTGGTCTGCCTGTGTCGGGTGGGTTGTAGACCCCTCCATGTGGCCTTAGTATATAAGTCTGTGTGTGTGATTATTTTCGGTGTAAAGAATCCAGTGCCGTATCAAGAGTCTCGGGCCCTTTAAAGGTAGGGTTTCCACTCTTGCGACACACCTGACGGATATTACTAGTTTCTGCCTGAGCAGTCGGCCAGGAACCTATCTGACCTTCTCTCTCTCCGGAGCAGAGAACTAAGATTAAACGCCCTGCTTTCCTGTGCAGAAATAGTAAAATCTACTACTATGGATTCTTCCATCTGTGTTCGTGCGGTACATAAACCCGTATGTCATTTAATGTTTGCAGTTACTTGTTGTACGCCTTATGTCTATGGTCATTTATTGCTCATTATTACTGTTGTACGTCGTATGTCATCTGGTTGTGTTCACCTTGCTTGCGTCTATTCGTAGTCGGGTTACTAGTTTCTACCTGAGCAGTCGGCCAGGAGCCTATCTGACCTTCTCTCTTTACCGAGCAGAGAACTAAGATTAAACGACCTGCTTTCCTGTGCAGAAATAGTAAAATATACTGTTATGGATTCCTGCTTATGCCTATGATCGTTAATGCTTGTAGTTACTTGTTGTGCGCCTTGTGTCTTCTTGTTGTGATCATCATGGTTGCATCTGGTTAGTCATTGGGTGGCGACGTAGAGTCAAGTGTGTCTGATCCCGTTCTACACACGTGCACATACTTTTAAAAAGAAAAAAAAAAGAAAAAAAAAATTGCACCTGTTATCAGAGTTGTTGTCGTAATGAGGAGGTTCGTTAAATTCATGTCCTTGTAATTTTGTTAGATGCATGAGTTTTTTACCATGCTACATTGCATTAATTTTATTCATATCAAATTGTTATTGATAGTTGGGTTTAGTAATGGGGAAAACTACAGTAAATAGTTGTCTTTATTATACCCCCTACTACAAAGATAATGTAATTGATTTACCCCCGCATGGGGTGTTCTCCAGACCTCCTAGATAAACTATGAACATGTGGAGCCCAATTCCCAGCCTAAGGGAATAGGTGGACACAACATTGTATATCACCCACATCCCTTCTAATAGATCTAGGTAGTCATTGTGATTGCAAGTGGAATTATGTTGGCAGTTAAGTCATAGCGAAAAATTAGGTGACGACAAGTTGGGTAATGCCTTAAGTGATGGCGATCTGGGTAGTAATATCAGTATTAATATTCTTAATTCCTTCATTACAAATGAATACCACTTCTAGATGGATTTTTCCATTTCACAATGAGAAAATGATGAAACTAGGTTGTCGCTATAAGAAGAAGGAAATGATAATACAAGAAGGGGAGACAGATGCAGTGATAAATCCTTCCATTCTTATGAGTCATCCCATGTTTTCTATGTACCTTAACTTTGAATCAACTCTTTCGAGTTGAATTTTGAAAGACACATGGGTTTATATTATGATTACAGGCTTGGAGAGGACGCAACACACTCAATATTTTATCAATTTGACCCTGATTAAAAGTATATACAAGGTTGAGGAGGAAAAATGTTTGACGACATGGAGGCTCCTTTTAAGAAGGTATTGGGTTTTATCTACTACATTTTTGGATATCAATGTCACTCATTTTGTTTCTCTACCTTGTATGTTTCATTCTCTCCCACTTTTTTATCTTGGTATCATGGCACCATGGGGCATGAAAGTCGACAATCCCGCATCCAATCAATCCCATGTTTCCAAAGGTGCAACAAAATTTTACTCTGAAACTGTCCCTAAAGAAGATAATTCTCCCATGTAAGACCTTAAGGAGGAAGTTCATCTTGTTCATGAATTCAAGCAGGAAAGGTAGGTGGAAGACAAAGTGGGAGGCCTAATTCCAAATCGGGGTTGTACTAGAACCTAGGATTCCATCTTCTATTGGACATTGGAACTCTATTAGCATACAAATACATTGGTATCTTTGGGGTTGTTTCCCAAATATGAGGATTTCAAGAAGCTAAAATGGCACATGGAATCTCTAGAGATTCAAAATGCTTACATCATAGAGGTTCTCTCATGGATGGAGAACTAGATAGGGGATACTTTCACTCCCCCATAGTGTCATTAATCTGATCTAGAATCCTCAAATGATACTACCCAAAGTAAGGATTTTTCTACTATTCACCCCCTGGTTTCTTTTTTATCTATGTTATCTAAACATTTACAAGATAATTACTATTATGAAGAAGTATGAACATGTTCAAACAAGTATTACTTAGTATTCAAAACATATGAACAACTTATTGACATTGTTTCTTCTTAGGGGAAGATTTTGGTTACCCAAAGATTGTCATGGTCTCCTTGGGTTAGATCTGCTATGATTTTTCCATACATTATGTTTATAATTAACACTATATATATATATATTAATTGATTTATAATAAAATTATTTTGATTTTCTATTATTTAACAAAATTATAAATTTCTTTTGGAATTTCCCCATAAGAACTTTTTAATTATACTATAAAACAATTTATATATGATTCACAACTTTTTCACATTTTATTTTATCATTTCCATATAAGATACATATAAGAGATAAGATATAATTCATTTCTTAATATTTCAAATTTCTCTACATATATATATCCTTTATTTCTCTCCATAACATTTTAACATTTCATTTGCACTTCATGATAAATATTATTTTATTTGATTTCAAAAACTTAAATCAATCAAAATAGCCTAAAAAATATTCATATCAATCATGTGAAATTAAATCCACAATGATTCAATGTCCAATACTTTCCAATGTACACAAACATCATTTTATTTTCTAATGTAATCCATATTCAATAACTTGACCTTATTGTTTATTTTGATGATAACATATTTAAATATATATATTTTTGTTAAATGTAAGTGAAATTAGATCCACAATGATTCAATGTCCAATATTTTCCAATGTACACAAACATCACTTTATCTTCTAATTTAATCCATATTAAATTATTTGACCTTATTGTTTATTTTGATGCTAACATATTTAAATATATATATTTTTGTTAAATGTAAGGGTAAAATTGATCTACACAAACATCATTTTATATTCTAATTTAATCCATATTAAATTATTTGACCTTATTGTTTATTTTGATGCTAACATATTTAAATATATATATTTTTGTTAAATGTAAGGGTAAAATTGATCTTTTTATTTGGCTATTTAGCTATGGTATCATGTAATTTTTTTTTTGTTTTTAATAATTTGAAAATTGATGTAACTTACCAATTTTAAAATTTAACCATTTTTTAATTATATTTCAAATTTTATTTAATAATAAATTAATAATAAAATCCCATCAAATATATCAATTTATCAATTTAACTATAAATCATATTTTTAAAACTATTTTATTTTTCATTTATAACAAATTAACTATCAAACTCCATCTCTACTAATTAATATTAAATTGAACCATGTCATCACTTGTAGCTTTTTCTTGTCATTACTTGTAGCTTTTTCCTATCCATCCCATTTATATGGAGACATTAAGTTAAATAATAACACAAAAAACACACTCAAGAATCATCCAATCCAATCAAATCAAATTAAAAATAATTGAACCAAATGTGTGTTGCAACCTAGGTCACAATATTTGATTTTCTCTCTTTAAATATATCGTTCTCCTAGTAAAGTAATTGTTTACTAACTCTATTTTGCTTATATTTTTGGAGAAAACCTATATTTAACTTGGTTGGTTCAATGCATGGGAAAAATAGTATAGTATAAAACAAAACCTATCACGTAAATGAATGTCAAACTTGCACTCGACTTTGGTTTTGGTTTTTTCATGTTTGGAAAAACTTGTTAGCTAAATGAATACAAATATTGTACTAGGATTTTGATTTCTTTGCTTTGCTTCTTTGGAAAAATAAATATAACTTAATAAAAAAATATGTGAGGGAAATAAATTAAAGTAAAAACCAATTTAGTTATTATTATAAACACTCCACATTTAACATAACTTATGCAAATCTAGTTATTTGATTTTCTCCCTTTAAATATTTGATTTTTTTAACAAAGAATGTATAATTTCTTCATTTCCTTAAAACAAAACAAAACATGATAGGTAAATCGATGTAGGAATAGGTATAATTAATATTAAACACTCAAAGTCTAAGAAATATCTTATATTTTTTTCCTTATCCATCTTTACAATTTTATTTTTTATTCATCTTTTCTACTATGTGCATGTACTAAGATTATTCATGGATATATTGTAAAAGCCATAATGTAAATATCTTAAAGATTACCCAAATAAAATTATTGGCTTACCTCATTCTTTTAATGTTTGAAAATGTGCATAAAATCTTGTTGAAAAAGAATACATAGGATTATTCAAAACATATTAGTGGATTATTGAAAACATTTTAGTTCAGGAAATGAAATAAACCTGTATTCGGATTTGAACTAACGTAAGCAACGGGGGAGTTACAAAACTCTCACCCTTCTTGAGTAAGTTATAAATATGTATGTTTCCTTCTCAAACATAAAAAAATTATTACAAATACAACATAATAAATGACAAAGCACTCATCACAAGATGATATTTTTAACATAACTGAAAATGGAAAATTTATATTACAAAAATCTTATATTTATTTCTTGGCTTGTCATTTTTATCTTTAAGAGAGTTAAACTTATTCAAGTATTGTATATAGTGATTGGTAATCCTCAATGTTTGTAAATTTTGTAAAATGTTCAGACCTCACCCAGTTTCAAGTCTCATTGATACAACTCATTGTTAAATGCCCAAAACCTAGTTTTATGAAAGCAATAAATACACATTATATAAAAAATCTCAAAACTAAAACCTGAGGATTCTAAACAACATTTAATGCATAAATAAATTTCTAACAGCAGTAGAATAACTCAGAAAAAAATGCACATAGACTTTTTTTATCAAACTTGACCTTGGAAAAAACCACAAGAGGAAAACCATTGAGAGAGGAGATTTTTATGATTTCAGAGCTCAGAGAAAAATGTCATTTACAACAGTCATTATCTTCAACAAAAAAATTCTAGACTTATCTCGAAAATTGTGCCAAGTTTTCTCCTCAGAATCTGAGCTAAATATTCCTCAAAATTCATGCCAAAATTTCCTGTACAAATGCACATGTTAGCTCCTCGAATTCTATGCCCTTTAGCTATATGGTTTCCCTTGAAATTTGTGCCAAAAAAACAACCTAAATTTCTATCCCAGAAAGTAGTATACTACCGCCTAGGAAATTGTGCGAACTCTCCAAAAAATAAACAATAGTCTCTTCTTGATTTGTGTGCCAGAAAAACAACAGAACAACCTCCACAAATATGTACTGTACGGCCCAAAACTGTCATGTACCTTCTCCTCGATTTTTTTGTTGTAGTTTTTGTCTTCGAATCTGTGCCACCTTAAAAAAATGTCTTCTCTGCTTCATCTCAACCTCACTCTTTCAAACTCTCTCCAAATCACATCAAGAATTAAGATGGGGGGTGAATCCCTTACCCTAATCAACTTAATGAGAGGGAAGATGAAAAGTCATATGATCCAATGTTTGAGATTAGACAAGATGAGTGGTGGACATAAATCACTTAACTCACCCACTTTCCCTAAGTTCAAAAAGTGACATTTTAATTTACATCTCATAAACTAAATGACTAGGGTCCAAATTAGGCATTTACCCACCCCCTAGATGCCCATGTGACGAGAAACAATTTCCTAGGTACCTTTTAATTATTTTAGCACTCCCTCTTATCAAGGAAGGTGTTACTCACCACCCAATATTATCTCTAAAAGGTGCAAACTTACCTTTCCCCAAAGATTTTGTAAGTATGTCCACAACCTGCTCATATATGGATATATACTATAACTCAACTTCTCCTTTCTGAACATAATCCCAAATGAAGTGATATCAAATCTCAATGTTCTTAGACCTGTCATGAAAAACTGGATTCTGAGAGAGTTTTATACAACTCTGATTGTCACAATAAATCGCAATTGGTCTCAATTGCACACCAAATAATCCCACCAACAACTTGTGAAGCCAAATGGCACCACAACTGGCCTAACTGGTAGTTATACACTCAACCTCTGTAGAACTCAAATCCACTGACTTCTTTTTCCGAATGAACCAAGACACCATTGTTGATCCCAATCCGAAACAACAACTTGAATTACTTTTCTTGTCTCTGACACATCTTGCCCAATCTGAATCAGTATAGCCCACCAACCGAACTCCATCCCTTCTCTGATAGTCTAAGCCATAATCCATTGTACCATAAAGATACCTGAGAACATTTTTTTCTACCACCGAATGCACCCTCCTAGGATCCACCATAAACTGACTAAGAATGTTTAAAAGAAAACAAATATATGTTCTAGTGTTGACCAAATACATCAATGAACCAATCAACTAACGATGTAAAGTGGGATCAACCAACTATGACTCATAAGCATTGAGCTTCTTCTAGTTGGTAATCAGGGGTGTGGAAATGGGCCTACAATCCTCCATTTAGAATGTTCTCAAAATGTCAAAAGAATAATTCCTTGTCCCATAAATATGTGTCCATTCTCCTGCCAAACCTCCAAACCCAAAAAATAATGCATCAGTACAATATCTTTCATCTCGAACTTTGAAGCAAGGCTCTCCTTGTAGCTAGTAATGAGTCTCTCAACCCGTGTAATGAAAATAGCATTAACATATAGCAAGGGAATGAGAGGATCCTCTCGAACCACAATGAAGTACAGGTTGGGATCCTCCTCATTCTTCTCAAAGCCCAACTGCTCCAAGTAGGCATAAATCCTAGAATACCAAGCTTTGGGAGCTTTTTTTAACCCATACAATGGCTTCTTTAGTCTACACACATGAGACTCTCTCCCATGCACCTCAAATCCCAATGGTTTCTCAATGTACAACTCCTCCTATATGAGACCATTCATAAATGTGGTCTTCACATCCATATGATGTATCTTCCAACCCATCTCTCCTGCAATATAGATTACTAACCTGATTGAGGTATATCTAGAAACAAGAGTGAAGGTCTCATCATAGTCCACTCCCTCAACCTGTGAGAACCCTCAAGCCACAAAACAAGATTTTTACTTCTCAATTCTTCCATATGCATCATACTTGACTCTGTAGAGCCACGTAGAAGTCACCACTGACTTCCCCTCACGTTATAACTCTAATTTGCACCTCACATGCTTACCTAGGATCAGGCCATCTCAGATTCCTTTTTTGCCAAAGCATTGTTGAACAACTCTTCTTCAAAACCTCTTTTATAAGGGCCCACACACCCTACTCCATTATTGCATGCATGTACACGCTAGCTGACCCAAAAAAGCTTGCGTGTACCTACAAAAGCATGAAAAAAGGAAATTTGTCGACGGAACACATAGCTTTGGGTAAGTTAACTAGACCTTCCAGCCATGCATGGCCGAGGGTTCGTCCAAATACCTAGCTTTTTCTAGCCTATAAAAAAAGGGTTAGGGGTCCCATTTGGAGGAGGAGAATAATAGTAAATAAACTCTACCCAATTACACATTCCCATTGTCCCAACCCTTTAGCCATCCTTGTGCAAGAAGAGATACAGAGAAAAGAAAGTTTGAGGACATTTGAAGAGGAGCCCAGGATCAAGTTCGTTGAGTGGTGGTCGGTCTCGACATTGTAAGTTGATTCATTAAAATTAATAAAGAAATGTTTTTCCCGTCCCACTATATGAGTTCTTCATAGTTTATTAAATATATGTTTGAATCTCTAACCCATTAATCTGTAGGTAAAATGCATGTATAGTTTGTTTCTTGTTTTGTATGCAGGTCAACCTTGGGAGGAGAGTTGCCAACAAGCGATCAAGTGTGAAGAAGGATCAACATAGAATGCCCGAAACAAGGTATGTTCATCTAACCATGTATTTTCTTAAAAGAAATGGGTATTAGGTCTGGGACAACAGTAGAAAGTAGAATTCTTTCGGTCTCATCTACATGCATAATATAACCCTAAATGCTACTCTGTAGGGGGATTTCCCACCACAATAGAATTGGCGACCATACTGGGGAAGTCTCTAGGGTTCCTGGGAATATTTTTGGGTATTTAAAAAAAAAAACGGTTTCCTTTCCTTTTTTTGAAATTTTTGCAAAGTCTGAGCTAACAGAGATTCTGGTCTTCCATACCAGTGATTTATGTTTCTTTGTTGAACTGTAAATTTTTTCTAAGACCCACAGAGGTACACATGACCTGTATAAGGTTTGCACGCGTGTACCCACGCCCTACATTCTTACAGCCTGCATGTAAAAGCTAGCTGAAGAAGTAACCGTAGCATGTATTATTCCAAAAAAAAATTGAGGCAGTCATCCTCTTCCTTGTCAGAATTAGTCATTCTTAGGGGTTTTCTGGAACTCTTTCGAGTCTTTGTTGTTTTCATTCTATAGCTTAGGTTTCACCTCAGATTGGTTTGTTCTACAAATTTTTCCTTTCATTGTTTTCTTTTTGTTGTTAAAGAAAGTGTCTGAGCCTTCAAGAGATCCTAATTCTTAGTATCAGTGGTCTCTGCCTGGTTTAGGATGTTGTCTTTTATTTTTCTCAAAGTTTTAGAGATACACGCGGCCTGTATAAGGCCAACACGCATGTACATGCCCTCTATCTCTACACAGCTTGCGTGCACACGCTTGTTGTGGAACTGTCAGTAGTGTGCTTATAGAGGATAGTGTTTATTGAAGGTGAGGTAGTCATCCTTTCCCTTGACAAGAGTTATAACTCCCACATTGTTTAGTCTCTATCATAGCAGTCAGTAGCTTAGGTTTGATCTCAGCCATATCTTTCTTTTTCATTTAGAAGTTTTCATGAAAATTTTCTTTTGGAGGGTTTTTAGACAAGTGTGAGAGTCCATTTTTAAGTTACTGGTGTGTGATTTTTAAAGAGATTATTTGCAAGTTGTGCTTAGGCCAAAAGTTTTTCTTGGTTTTGACTTGTTGATATTTTTCCTTTTTGCTTTGTGAGCATTCAAATAAAAAAATATATATATATTTTATTTCTTTGATTGATTGAAAAGTGTTGTTTAGCATTAGTAACCAGGGAAAAGTCTTTGATTTCATAAGTTATTGGCATTTTACTTAGATTGTAAGTAGTTCGTAGTCAAGTGAAATCTTTCTTTGAGTTTGTTGTTCAAAGATCTTAGAAAAAAAAATTGTTGTTTAAAATTTGCGTTAAGTGAAGGTTTTTGTTTCCAACTTTCTGTTTCTTTTTTACTTTCGTCTTTCAAACATCACTAGTTTCACTTTCATACCCTTTGACATAAGACAAGCCATAAAATTAATGCTAAATCTAAAATTCATTAGACTTTTATGTTTGTAGGGTTAACCAACTAGTTCAGGACTAGGGCCTTGGATTAGGTTGGAGAGGAAACTCTTCAAGGCCATTAAAATCAAGCATTGGAGTCTGAGTTAGGGAGTGTCCAAGTCCAGTACCATGAAAGTTATCTAGTACTCCCCTCTAACAGAGGGGATAAACACGAGGTCATGTGCGGAAAGGTAGCGGAGATAACCCCTCCAAAGTTGGACCAATCGTAGTGGAGAACACATATAGAGGGATTGTCTTGGGATTCCGTCGATTGCATTTGCCACGGAGCTTCGTGGATCTTGAATCCATTCAAGGTCCTCAGTTTCCTTCCAGAGCACTTTCTCTCAATACCCTTGACAGGTTTCAGGCTCGATACCCTACTCATTGTGTTCTGCCCGACTTTTGACTGTACCTGGCTGGTGACTGTTCGCGCACTGGAAACCTAGTTGCCTATCGTTTTTAGGGACATACACAGGTGACTGTGGGGGTATACCGTGGTACCTAAGACAGACATCGGGCCACACTTTGTAGAGTATACCCGGAGGGTGCTTTCATGTTTGAGTTGAAATTGCACCAGTAAGTTTCTCTAGTGTTGGTTGTTGTAACTATTCTTCCAATTAATTTAGTGTTTGGTTGTCTTATCTTATAGGGAATTTTTTAGTGTGTGTTGTTTCTGAACGACTAGAATTCCCTAGAGTGTCATTGATATTCTCACACATTCGAGGATCAAGAGCTCTACTAGTCACAAATTCTTCTTCGGCTGCTGCTAGTTACACTGGAGCCACCCCCGCCACCACTAAGGTGAAAGCTAGACCAACAAGGGTCTTTTGAAGTGACCGGGTCACAATACATTGTGGCTGACCAACATCCAGAGGAATCAATCATTTTAGACCTTGGAGCGAAAGATTTTGGTCTATTTGAAACCTCCACCACTGATCTTTCGGCACCCACCATCGTACCGGTTCATCCTTATGAGTGACAGACAGTGTCGCATGCAGCAATGGAAATAAATGTTGTTACTCCTTCTAGGAATTCTTCAATTCCCACTATGCTTGTCACCACAGGAGAGTTTCCACCTCCTAACCCACTGTCACCAGTCTGAGCCACCATGGTCTCAACTGCCTCTACATCACACACTAGTCCAATCCCATCTCTGGCGGCGGCCACAACCCGTTTCCAACCAAGTGCGACAGGCCCTCCATTCTCATATGAGATGCCTAGTTTAGGTACAAGTCCTGTACTTTCCTACTCCATTTCACAGACTTTAGGTTTGGGGCAGGGAGTTCTAACACTCCTCTGCAAGGCCACATGGGGGGCACTTCCAGTCCCTTTAACGCTTTCCCTTACGGAGGATGTCATATCCCTCCTTCGTCCCCTTCGCTCGGTGGCAATCACTAGCCTTTTGTCGGGCTTCCTGCACACCATAGTTTATTTGGAGTAGGGAGTCAAGGATCACCTTCACATAATATGTCGGTCAGTTCAACACTGTTTTCTTTGTTCGGTGCATTTGGTAACAACTCCTTCTCATCCGCTGCTTTCCCGACTAGGGGCAATCCCGGTTTTTGACAACCTATTCCTATGCAGGGTACTATTCCTGCATAGGAGGCACACCTAGGAACTTCTTTTTCATCAGGGCCTTGGAATTCTTGGCAAGGATCCGTTCCCTCGTCAGGAATTCCGATCTAGGGTAATTCTTTTCACAATCAAAGAAACCCCGAACAAAGTACTATGCCTATCCCCATGGGACCGACATGGGGCAACCCTTCCCAAAGTCCTTCGAATGTAATGCTTGCCCAACCATCTATGTCCTATTTTGGAAATCAGTCGATGATGTCTCCTCACACACAAAATTGATACGTTGGCCATGGCCATGCTTTTTACCAGAACCCAGGCCAGCAGCCGAACTTTTCCTGGCAACCTGGTGTCAGTCAAACTCTAGGCCCCTTTTTCCCAGGTTATCACCAACAACCCAAACTACCCTTCCTGACAACCTTGCATTTTCCAGACTTGATAAGGTTGTTGAATGACCCTATCTGTCATGATCTACATTGGCCTATTATGCTGACGAAGTTGCCTTCGAACATCCCAAAGTTTGAAGCCAATCCTAACGAATATCCAGGAGATCATGTGACTACCTTCCATCTTTGGTGCTCATCTAACTCATTGAAAAATGACTCCATACAGTTGCGATTGTTTCAATGTACTCTCATTGGGAGTGCCACGAAATGGCACATTGAGCTCGATCGCTCAAGATACTCTTCCTTCGGGGAACTGACGATGGCTTTCCTAAACCATTTCCAGTTACCTGTGAGATATGACGTTGGCAGAGAATTTCTGGTCAATTTCTCACAAATAAAAGCGGACCATATCTCTGATCACATACAAGAATGGAGATGTGGAAAGTGTTTAATTAAGGTACCAGTCCCACCAACATTCTTGCTCGACTGGTTCCTTAAGTCTTTGGTCCCACAGTTATCCAAAGATGTCGCGACGTCAGGAGTATTATTGGAAGAAGACGCCATCATGAGAGCTCACCAACTTGAGCTAATATATTTTTAGTCCGGTTTATTATATGAGATCTTGCCAGATGCACCATGCTCAATACTTGATAAAACCAGATAGAGAGTTGGACCACATGTCAATGGTATTGTTGGTTCAACAAAAATGAAGCCCGCTGAGAAATTGGCGAAGCAGTTACAATAGTTGTCTATACAACACACAACGGCCAACCAAACTATTGCTTTGGCTGCTCCCCCTACCAAAACGTTGTATGTACACATAGTGCCATCGACTAATCGAAAGGCCACCCAGCAGCCTGAAGGAAAGAAAAAACAACGAAACAAGGGTAAGGGGGATAAAAAACCTACCGATAATGCTGGCGGGGACAACACTGAGAAACGAACAGCGAGGTATCCATGCAACTTGTGCGCAGAAGACCACCCGACTGATCAGGGGATCAAATTTTGCTCAATTTTCAACATGCTCAGAATGCGACGAAAACACTGCCATTGTGTCCGTCTCATATTCCTGATTTCGGTGGTATATTTACCTTCTCAAATGGAGTCCGTATGAAGGAGATATCGTGATCTGTCCGCCAAGTCAAACAGGCAAAATTTTTGGATGCTGACTGTACCTGTTCGTATAGTCCGTACGGTGACATGGCAGGATCGTATAGGCCGTACGGTGATGATGTGGCAGTTATTTATTGATTGGTTGTTGGCGTATTGGATGGTGACACGTGTCCGATTTGTGGCAAGTAATATGAGGACACGTGGCCCAATCCCTGGGCGCCACGTGTCCCCTCATTATTGTTTATATGGTTGTATAAAATTGTATGGGGAGTCCTCAGGTTTCGACCCCCGGGCCTCCCCCAACACTAAAGACTTCATAACTCTCCGCTAACCAAAGTACCGCCATTTGTGCCTTGTTAACTATACCACAAAACATATATTTAAGTTTGAATGTTATGCCAACGGAAAAGGGGGTTGAGTCAGGGTTTAGCCCCGACCCGTGGACATATTATATCACATATGACCCAACACATATGCATTATCCTGAATGTTTTGACGCGCGCGTGCATTTCATTATGTTACATTGTATTGCAATGCATTGCATTGCAATGTATTTCATATATATATTATGTGTGTTGGTGCGGGGTTTGAAACCATGACCCGTGGCTATCTAAATGTGTGTTAAATGTTGGCGCGGGAACGAAACGTAAGTTGCACGGTTTCAAACGGTTTAACCACCTTTTTGCCCAGCGTGAGGTCACATGGCCATATGCCTAGGTGCTGAGGCGGTTAGGGGCTGGAGGTGCCTTAATCGTCCTACGGTTTGCACCGTTGGCACAGTTGCGCCCGATGCTGGGTTTTTACGCTTAAAAGAGTGTGTGAGCCAGGTTTGTTGAAGGGGAGTGTGAATTGTAGAACCAGAGACAACAAGCTTGAAGAGGGAGACTTGCAGGAGGCCTAACTTCTTCATTTTTCGACTGATTGAGGTGCCGAAAGAGCCTAGACAGGGGTTTTGGGATGCTGAGAAGCCATTGGAGCAGTCGGTTTGTCAGTTTGAGCATTGTAAGACATGTTTTTGAGCAATTTTTGAGCAATTAATAATAATGATCCATTGGAAGCTGGACCAGGAGATGTAGCCCATAAGAGGGGTGAACTCCTTTAT
>SNQJ01S0029797.1:86633-117705 GCA_010110895.2 Picea sitchensis
CGTTTAGATTTGCCTCCATATATGCAGATGTATGCAGTTGTTAATGTTGAGAATTTGAAGTTGTATGAGCCTCTGTTGATTGATGATCAAGGAGAGAATGTTCAGATTCCTTCCATAGATGATTTTTCTCTAGAGTATCTAACATAACTGCAGGAAGACACCATACTTGACAGGAGAATGCGAACTTCGAAGCGAGGAAATGTGGAGTATTTGTGAGTTGGTCTTAAAGGGATGAATCCAAGCAAGGCCAAGTGGATTGAGGTTGGATGGGTGAGGGAACTATACCCTCATCTTCACATAGACTGATATAGTCTTTTGGAGGTCCAAAAGCTTCCCAATGGGGAGGTGTGATCAGGGGATCAAATTTTGCTCAATTTTCAAAGTGCTTGGAATGCGACGAAAATAGTGTTGTTGCGTCCGTCTCGTCTTCCTGATTTCGGTGGTATATTTACTTTCTCAAATGGAGTCCATATGAAGGAGATATCGCGATCTGTCCGCCAACCCAAACAAGCAAAATTTTTGGATGCTGACTGTACCTGTCCGTACAATCCGTACAGTGATATGGCAGGTCCATACAGGCCATATGGTGATGATGTGGCAGTTATTTATTGATTGGTTGCTAGCGTATTGGATGGTGACACGTGTCCAGTTGGTGGAGAGTAATATGAGGAAACGTGGCCCAATCCGTGGGTGCCACGTCTCCCCTCATTATTGTTTATATGGTTGTATAAAATTGTATGGAGAGTCCGCGAGATTCGACCCCTAGACCTCCCCCAACACTAAAGACTTCATAACTATTCTCTAACCAAAGTACCACCATTTGTCCCTTGTTAACTATACCACAAAACATATATTTAAGTTTGAATGTTATGCCAACGGAAAAGGGGGTCGGGCCGGGGCTTAGCCCCGATCCGTGGACGTATTACATCGCATATGACCCAACATGTATGCATTAGCCCGAATGTTTTGGCGCGCGCACGCATTTCATTATGTTACATTGTATTGCAATGCATTGCATTGCAATGTATTTCATATATATATTATGTGTGTTGGCGTGGGGTTTGAAACCACGACCCGTGGCTATGTAAACTTGTGTTAAATGTTGGCGCGGGAACCAAACGTAAGCTGCATGGTTTCAAATGGTTTAACCACCTTTTTGCCCAGCGCGAAGTCACATGGCCATATGCCAAGGTGCCGAGGCGGTTAGGGGCTGGAGGCGCCTTAACCATCCTACGGTTTGCACTGTTGGTGCGGTTGCACCCGGTGCTGGGTTTTTACGCTTAAAAGAGCATGTGAGCCAGGTTTGTTGAAGGGGAGTGCGAATTGTAGAACCAGAGACAACAAGCTTGAAGAGGGAGACTTCCAGGAGGCCTAACTTCTTCATTTTTCGACCAATTGAGATGTCGAAAGAGCCCAGACAGGGGTTTTGGAACGCTCGGAAGCCATTGGAGCAGTCGGTTTGTCAGTTTGAGCATTGTAAGACATGTTTTTGAGCACTTTTTGAGAAATTAATAATAATGATCCATTGGAAGCTGGACCAGAAGATGTATCCCATAAGAGGGGTGAACTCCTTTATCAATTGTTGTGTACATGTGTTTATGTTCAATTTTTATGCTGCTGTCTATGTGTATTTCGCATAAGTAATCCTTAATTTATGTGTTGCAAATTGATCCTGTTGCTTTAAACACATAACATTTCACTTGCAATAATTATTCAAGTTTTTCAAGTCTTCTTCATTTTTAGATCACCGACCCACCTACGTCCTTAGCTTGTAGAAGCCTAAAAGTTTGGGACACAACAACAACCTGTTATGTTAACCAATCCATTTCAGTATGGACAAAATCTAACACAAGCCTCTGCAAGCATGGAGGGTGGCATCCAAGGACCCTCTCCATCTTTGAACAACCCCGCATCCACGAATGTATATATGGTGAAGGGTGATGCTTTTATATCGACTAGAGTGCATGATTACAGTAAACCAAGAACTTCTGAGAAGGGAAAAGAAGCCCAACTCCCATCTATTCCTCTATAGATTGAGAATACGTTGGGTGAAACAATGACATGCAACCCCAAAGTCACATTCAAAAAATCATCTCACAACCCAAATGCAAGGGCCGCCCAGAAGTATTATGTGGTGGAAGATTTATCAAAAACCCCTTGTGCAATGTCCACTTTGGAGGTCCTCCAAAGTTTCCCTTCCCAGAGGAAAGCGTTATTAACCGCTTTAGGATCTACCGAGATTTTTGATCAGGGTACAATCATGTTGGATACAACCGACTTAAAACCTCATCTACCTTACCACGTAGCATTTCAGATAGTAGTGGCTTATCCCACAAAAACTTTTACTCAGAATATCATCTACATGGTGGTTGATGAGGGCGCCTCAACATGCGTTATGTCATTGGCATGTTGGAAGGCCATTGGCCAACCCATTTTGTCTCTATCACCTACTCTCCTCACTTCTTTCGACGGTCATTCATTCTAACCACATGGTATCATTCCCTCTTTCCCTGTGTACTTAGGAGAGAAGAATGTGTGTTTCGAGGTAGAAGTAGTCAACATGCCCCTCGAGTATAACCTCTTGTTAGGGAGGAGTTGGACTTATGCCATGCAAGCTGTGGTTGCTACAGTTTTTTGGGTCTTATTGTTTCCACACGAGGGTTGGATTGTGACCATCGATCAATTTTCTTTCTCCTGACCTGACCCTTCACTAGGGGCATCCATGGTCTCGATGATTGGTAATCCTCAACCAGGCGTAGTCAACATAGGGGTTGGTTTGTACCCATCCTTGATGGGTACGTTCGATTACCCACCCCCTCAAAGCAATGTCGAGTATATATCCAACCACCATAAGGTTGAGATTTTCCAAGTTTCATCTTTTCACATGACTTACTTCACCGATCCATGGATACTTCCTTCCCCATCTTCCACGATGGATGGGACAGGACACCCGAGCAGGGATGATTTTAGGGGCTAAATTTCGCTCATGGGCTAATTTTCCATGGTTTTTCCTAAAAAAAGATTCGCTATTCTAAAAATGATTCGCCCAAATTCTATTGGAAAAAAATTATTTTATCTTAAAAATCGCCAAAATTTTATACAAACTATATATAATACTTAGAAATTTGAATATTTTTACAAAAATATCACCAAACATTTATAGTTGGCATATGAAGGCTTACTAAGATTCACCAAGGTTTCTACATTTTAAAATAAATTTCCATCCTTAAAATCATCCCTGCACCCGGGCATGTCCATGCCCTTGTCCGTAGCTGAAGTAACGTACTCTTTAGTCCAACAAAATTCATCCAATATAGATCTAACTCCTACACAAGAGTTATATCCACTTCTAGAGCCTATTTGGGCTTAGGGTTCTCTCGCTGACACCGATTCGTTAGACTTAGTCTTTCCCTCTGACGAAGTAGTAATTGAAGCAATGACTAGTCCGAAAAAACCCTGGGAAGATCTTCATCACATATCATACTTCCTCCCAGAGTTAAGTTGAATCGAAGCAAGAGAATTCACTGTGACTATGATGGGAGATAGGTCTTGCCCTATTAATCCCTTAGCTACACACGAGGTCTATGCTGTGGGTAATATGGAAACCATCACCGAAACCATACTGATCAATATCTCCTGAAACCCTAGCATCATGGAGAATGTTTTCATTAGAGTTGAATGCTCCCTCAGAGAGATTCAACTCTATACATATCTTTTTAAATAATTTCGTGACGTATTTCCTGGTTTTACAAGGAAATGCCAAGCATCGATCCAGAAATAGTCGAACATGAAATCACAACTTATCTCGATGCCAAGCCTGTTCGGCATAAGCTTTGTCTTGTTAATCCTAGGAAAGCAACATCCATTAAGGTTGAGGTTGAGAAATTGCTAAAATCCAGTTTCATCTATCCTATCCATTTGACCCAATGGGTGTCAAATCATGTGCCAGCCAATAAAAAACAAGGCACGATTTGTGTATGTATAGACTTCTGTGATTTGAATAAGGCCTGTCTAAAAGATAATTTTCCCACACCATTCATCGACCAAATCATTGATGAATGTGTCAGTTGTGAGGCCTTCTCTTTCATGGATGGTTTTCCAGGATATAATCAAATAAAAATCAAACCCGAAGACCAACACAAAATGACATTCATTTGTCCTTGGGGTACATTCGCGTATCCTAAGATGCCTTTTGGTCTCAAAAATGCTGGAGTGACCTTTAAGCGGGCCATGTATTTTTCTTTCCATGACCTCAAGCATATAGTTGAGGCCTATTTAGATGATTTAGCATCTTGATCTTGCAAGAGAACGGATCATCCCACACACCTCCGATTTATCTTTAGCGTTGTCGCTACTTCTGGATTCGCTTGAATCCAAACAAGTGCATCTTTTGCGTAACATCAGGACGTTTGTTAGGTTTCATAGTGTCAACAACAGGGATCATGGTCGATCCTCTCAAGGTTGAGGCAATAATTCAGTTTCCTCCCCCATGCACAATCCTTCAACTTTAGAGTCTACAATGCAAGGCAAATTTTTTAAGGCACTTCATTGCCAACTATGCCGAGATCACCAAGGGATTTATGTGCTTACTGAAGAAAGATGTTCCTTTCTATTGGGACGATGCCGCTCAACGCTCTTTCACCGAATTAAAACATGCCCTCACAACTACCCCTCTACTCCGACCACCTAACTATAACAAAGATTTCTTATTATACTTGGTTGCAGCAGAGTCAACCATTGGCATGGTTTTACATCAAGAGGATGACTTGTTCTCAGAATATGTGATCTATTACCTGAGCCAAGGCCTTGTACGACCGGAACTCAATTATTCTCATATCGAAAAACTTACGTTGGCAGTAGTCCATGCTGTTCAACGGTTATGTCATTATGTTCTGTTTTGTAAGACCACCGTCATTGCTATCGTGAATCGATTTCAGTACATGTTGACATGACGAGTAATAGGCAGAAAGATCAGTAGATGGATAGTCGTCCTCTAGGAGTTTGATTTAGATTTCTCTTCAGCAAAATCCAAAAATTCACTGGTCTTCGTAGAACTTATTTCGAAACTTCCGGTTGAGTCAGGTGATCTTGTGCCCAAAGAGTCGCCTTTCAGGGGAGATATTTTTTTGATCACCTCTTCGGATCCATGGTATGGAGATATACTTATATATCTCCAGAATTTGAAGTGCCCCACCTCTGCTTCTCATGATGAGCATCGACGCATACGCCATCAGGCTAAGAATTATCTCATACTCGATGATACATTGTATTAGAGAGGTGTAGACTGCATCCTGCACTGATGCCTTACTCTCGAAGAAGAAGTTATTATGCTTAATGATTTCCATACCAGAGCCTGTGGCGCTCATTTTTCTGGGTTGGCAATAGCCCAAAAGATTCTATGAGCATGTTACTTCTGGCCGACACTTATCAAATATTGTATCAAATCAGTTAAGAAGTGCCACCCATGCCAAATCGTCTCTCTGAAGATGAGGGCACATCTCGCTCCCATGTTTCCTGTCATCATAGTTGGTCCCTTCACCAAGTGGGGGATTGATTATACTACTTGCAACCCTTCTTCAGCAACGGGGCCCCATTACATCATCATAGCCATAGACTACTTCACAAAGTGGGTCGAAGTTATGCCAACGTTTAAAAATGATGGAGAGACTGCAACTCTCTTTTTATTCAATCAGATAATAGCAAGGTTCGACATCCCGAGGGATATTGTCACTGACCATGGAAGTCACTTTCAGAACCAGCTGATGACCGAGTTAACATCAAATCTTGGGTTATGGAAAGAACATTCATCACCCTACTACCCCTAAGAAAATGGTCAGGTCAAATTTCTTAAGACCATCCTACAGCGAATAATCAACTCAGCCAAGTCAAATTAGAATTTGATGTTATACTCGACATTATGGGCTTACCAAACGTTTGTTAAGACTGCAACCAGTTTCTCACCTTTCCAACTCGTTTACGGGCTGGAGGCAGTCTTGCCTATCAAATGTCAGATCCCATCTCTAAAGTTGGCAGTACAATTATTGCGAGACACTTCTCCACTTGAAGAATGGTCAGTATACCTTGAGTAGCATCGTGATGTAGCCTTGGCCAATGAGGCTCACAAACATAAGGTCAAGTGTCAATATGATAGGTCCATTCGTCCTCGGATTTTCTCTGAAGGCAACCTTGTCCTGATCTATGAGCAAGATAAGGACCCCCTGGGGGCAAGAAAATTCAAACCCATGTGGTTCAAACGTTTAATCATAAAAGAGGTTTTAAGAAAGGGTGCTTATTGTCTGGTTGAATTTGAAGGGAATGCTTTGGAGGAGCCTAGAAATGGGCTCTACCTCAAGAAGTATTACTCATAGGTAGCTCACCATGGGTAACTTTTTGTAACATATGTATAGTCTTTGTACTATTACTTTCTAGTTTCTTTTAGTATTATGGATGTGTCATTGATGTTATCTTTTGTCACTGTGGTAGATGTCAAGTGAATCTGATATCTTCATTGGGTACGCAGACGGTGCTAGCCGGCACACTAGGAGGCTTGCCTCTGCAGCTTGGGTAATTTTTACACCTCGAGGCCAGTTATTATCTTCCAAAGGTATATACTTAGGTGACACCACAAACAATTTCGTTGAGTACAGTGCAGTTATTGAGTTGCTTTGTGAAGCCTTGTCATTTGTTATCTCTCATCTCCGGGTATATCTCGACGCCCCCCTAAAAAATGGAACCCAATGCAAAAGTAAAGACTTAAAATGCAAGATCAGAGAGTTTATACTTACTTGGTCCAGACAGAAGTTCGTTTCATCCACTGTAGCTCCCATAATCACCACTTTTGACAAAGGGGGTTTTTTGGCTCGAGAGTCAATTTCCAAATCAACAATGGTAATAATGAGCTGCCAGCTTCTATTTATAGACCTTTTGGCCTCTTTTTGTCATTTTTTTTGGCCTTCCTTATCATTTTCTTTAAACCAAAAACCATTTAGAGTGATTTAGGGGTTGCATGGGAAGGGTATGATCAGGTATCGAGGTAGTTTTTTTGAGTTTTTGGGACACTTTTGACGATTCATGGAAAAATCTCATATGATCAACTTGAGCATGTAGGTTAGGTTTCTTCCCTGACTTTTGTATCTCATTGTATTTATCCCTTTGCCATAGGATCGATCCCATCAAGTTGCGACATAGAACCATCATAGTTGATTTAGAAGTGTTGCAAGTTCATGGTAGAGCTTACCGGAACATGGATGCCCTAGGTAGATCCTGGTTGCATTATGGTATCCATGTTGTCTCTAATCATTGTAGGCTTGGGAGTCCTTGTTGTTTTTCCTGATTAGAGTTTGAGCCTCATTTGCATGATTCTTTTTCACCCTTGACCTCACCCTCAAGACTCCCAAAAGATATAACGGGTCTTCTTTTAAGCCCTTTTCAGACCCTCTAAACATGAAAAGATTGCAGAGCGATCTTGTGGCCTTTCACGCTCGTTAAACTGAAATTTGAAGTCACGTCTGTTCGGCGGTAATTTACCCTTTTTTCAGTCCAGAAGGTCAACTGTACGAACAAAGGTATACTCTATGAAAATTCAGTTCTCTATAAGAGTACTCTCATGTATCATTTTAACCCTTTTTCGGGCTCGAGGGACTAAAATTACGAAAAAGGAACCCCCACGGAGTCCATAGTTAAGCTCTTTTTAGACTCCTTAAAATTGAAAAGATCGTCGAGTGACCTTATTCTTTCACACTCGTTAAGATGATCTAGAAGAACATTCCTGACGGAGTCCATAGCTAAGCTTTTTTCAGACTCCTTAAAAATGAAAAAACGGTTGAGTGATATTGTCTTTATCACACTCGTTAAAATGGTTTTGAATAGACATCTTGTCGGTGCTAGTTTACCCCTTTTTCAAATTGACTAGACCAATTTCGAAAAAGGCACCCCAATGGAGTCTCCTTTTACATTTTTCAGACTCTCTAAATATGAAAAACCAACGAGCTTACCTTCTTTGGGCTCGTTAAACTTACATCGAAGGACGTTACCATTGTGTTTTTTATTAATCGCATTTGCATAACTGCATCTTTGGCCTAATATCAGCTCCATGTTGCTCTCAACTGAACCATCTGAAGCATGCCTCATATGCAAGTCCTATAACACTTTGCCTCTGCGTCTTGACACCTTTGGCCCCTGGAGGATTTTTTCCGAGTGTCATTTTCTTGCATATGTCCCTTTGCCTTGAGCATCCTTGTGTTCCGTGTGCTTAGAACAAGTATGTTTGCGACACTTGATCCTCCTTTGTAATGTAACATTCTTTTATTCTTTTTTCCAAAATCATTGAAAAAGACAAAAAAATCAAATATACCCCAAAAAGAGGAAGGGAAAAGTATTTTATTTATTAGCAGCATAATGAGTCACCCTTGGATAAAGCACATATGTTCATTTGTTCATCAAACCCTGGGATGTAATACAACTTTAGGAAGATGTTCTCGCTACATAGAGTTGTGTCCTCCTCCATTTGGTTATTCTTCCAAACATATGGAGAGTTTTCATTGCCTCCTGCCTCGTAAACTTATGTTAATGCCATGTTGCCTGAGTGTCATCATTTGTCATGTTGTTGTCCAAGGGAAGTTTGTCACCAAGCATGAGTCAGCCCCTCTGCAGTGTTTCTCTTGCCCTCATACCCGACCATCCTGAATGTCCAATCAAGTCCTTGTTCAAAATCAATGAAGCCTTCAGTCTGATCATCAATATTATCTAGTCCATGACCGATGAGCCATCGAAGACCTCTGGGTAGTAAATTCGTACACACATATTACACTCCTACCTAAGTTTTGAAGATTTTTTGAAGTTGTTGCTCAAGCTCTGAAGATCTCATCTCCATCCATCAAGCCGTATCAGCTTCTAGAAGATGGATACTCTATATGTATATCTTTTTGATTTTGAGATGTAGATCCGTTGTGTATTGTTCGCGGCTACACTTTATATAGTTATTTGACATGCATCTACAATGTATTTGATTGGTAGCCATGATTCTATTTTATCCCGAGCATTGGTATGCCCGCCTCGGTGAGACATATGTTATTTTGTAGAGAACGCCTCCTGATTCCTGGTCCCTGGGATCACTTGTTTAGAACATCAGTAAAGATTGGTAATGTATTTCAGCCATCAAATGATCTTCTGACCTCACACATTAAGGGGCCTCTGTTATAACCCTAATTTTCACCACACATACTTACCTGGCATCAGGCCATCTCAGATTCCTTTTTTGCCAAAGCACTGTTGAACAACTCTTCTTAAAAACCTCTTTTATAAGGGCCCATGCACCCTACTCCGAGTGTCATTTTCTTGCATATGTCCCTTTTCCTTGAGCATCCATGTGTTCTGTGTGCTTAGAAAAAGTATGTTTGCGACACTTGATCCTCCTTTGTAATGTAACATTCTTTTATTCTTTTTTCCAAAATCATTGAAAAAGACAAAAAAATCAAATATACCCCAAAAAGAGGAAGGGAAAAGTATTTTATTTATTAGAAGCATAATGAGTCACCCTTGGATAAAGCACATATGTTCATTTTTTCATCAAACCCTGGGATGTAATACGACTTTAGGAAGATGTTCTCGCTACATAGAGTTGTTTCCTCCTCCATTTGGTTATTCTTCCAAACATATGGAGAGTTTGCATTGCCTCCTGCCTCGTAAACTTATGTTAATGCCATGTTGTCTGAGTGTCATCATTTGTCATGTTATTGTCCAAGGGAAGTTTGTCAGCAAGCCTGAGTCAGACCCTCTGCAGTGTTTCTCTTTCCCTCATACCCGACCATCCTGAATGTCCAATCAAGTCCTTGTTCAAAATCAATGAAGCCTTTAGTCTGATCATCAATATTATCTAGTCCATGACCGATGAGCCATCGAAGACCTCTGGGTAGTAAATTCGTACACACATATTACACTCCTACCTAAGTTTTGAAGATTTTTTGAAGTTGTTGCTCGAGCTTTGAAGATCTCATCTCCATCCATCAAGCCGTATCAGCTTCTAGAAGATGGATACTCTATATGTATATCTTTTTGATTTTGAGATGTAGATCCGCTATGTATTGTTCGCGGCTACACTTTATATAGTTATTTGACATGGATCTACAATGTATTTGATTGGTAGCCATGATTCTATTTTATCCCGAGCATGGGTATGCCTGCCTCGGTGAGACATATGTCATTTTGTAGAGAACGCCTCCTGGTTCCTGGTCCCTGGGATCACTTGTTTAGAACATCAGTAAAGATTGGTAATGTATTTCAGCCATCAGATGCTCTTCTGACCTCACACATTAAGGGGCATCTGTTATAACCCTAATTTTCACCACACATACTTACCTGGCATTAGGCCATCTCATATTCCTTTTTTGCCAAAGCACTGTTGAACAACTCTTCTTAAAAACCTCTTTTATAAGGGCCCATGCACCCTACTCCATTACTGCACGCGTGTACATGGTAGCTGACCCAAAACAACCTGCATGTACCTACAAAAGCACGAAAAAAGGAAAGTTGTCGATGGAACACACAAATTTGGGTAAGTTAACTAAACCTTCCAGCCATGCATGGTCGAGGGTTCGTCCAAATACCTAGCTTCTTCTAGCCTATAAAAGAAGGGTTAGGGGTCCCATTCGGAGGAGGAGAATAATAGTAAAGAAAATCTACCCAATTGCACATTCCCATTGTCCCAACCCTTTAGCCATCCTCGTGCAAGAAGATATACAGAGAAAAGAAGTTGGAGGATAGTTGAAGAGGAGCCCAGGATCAGGTTCACGAAGCGGTGGCTGGTCTCGACATTGTAAGTTGATTCATTAAAATTAATAAAGAAATGTTTTTCCCTTCCCACTATATGAGTTCTTCATAGTTTATTAAATATATGTTTGAATCTCAAACCCATTAATTTGTAGGTAAAATGCATGTATAGTTTGTTGCTTGTTTTGTATGCAGGTCAGCCTTGGGAGGAGAGCTGCCAACAAGCGATCAAGTGTGAAGAAGGATCGACATAGAACGCCCAAAACAAGGTATGTTCATCTAACCATGTATTTTCTTAAAAGAAATAGGGATTAGGTCTATGACAATGGTATAAAGTAGGATTCTTTCGGTCTCATATGCATGCATAATATAACCCTAAATGCTAGTCCGTAGGGGGGTTTCCCACCACAACACCTCAGGTCTAGGAACAACCTCCCAAATATCATTCTTTATGATGGAATTGTACTCTTCCATTATGGCATATCTCCAAACCTATATGCTAGTAGCCTCCTCAAAATTGGAAGGCTCAAACTCCCTAATGCTTCTCACCACCACAAGATAGATGAAAAATATCTCAGGAGGTTTACGCTCCCTCACAACCTATCTTGGATTCCCCACAGAACTATGTGCCTCCTTCAGAGTGTCATTAAGCCACTTGGGATTTTTGATCTCTGAAGTAGTGTCCCATGGAGGGGAGTCCCCCTACTCAACCCCATCACTAGAAGACTGTGAACCTAAAGTAGAATCTAGAGCATACGGTCCTAAAATCCGAGCATCAGTAACTTGTGATCCTGGAATTTGTGGCCCTGTGCCCTGTCGACAAATCATCACCAAAACTGGTGGACCTGAACTCTATGTCATTGAATTCTTCTATGGACTTAGTTGAATCTGAGGTGATGAATGCTCACCCTTATCAGTCCCTCTTGACTTCCTAAATGCTCCATCCCCCTCAAATATCACATCCCTCCACACAATTGTCTTCCTCAAGGAAGGGATGTATATGCCGAAAGCATTTGAAGTCTCTCTATACTCAACAAAAATCCCCTTTTCTACCATGGGCTCTAGCTTTTTCCTCTTCTTAGAAGGGACATGTGAATATGTAAGGCACCCAAAAATCCTAAAATACCCAGCCTAAGGATTCTTCCCATAGAAAGCCTCGTCAGGAGTCTTATCCCCCAATTCTCTATGTGGACTCTTGTTATACAAATAAACTACATTGTAACATGCCTCATCCCAAAGAAAGAGTGGACACCACTGATCATGAAACATGGTTGTTTCATCCCAAACTATGGACCTATTCTTCCTCCCAACAACCTCATTTTGTTGTGGGTTGTAAGGAAAAATCAACTCCCTCTTGAATCCCTCTCCTAGACATAAGTCATTAAACTCCTTGGAGGTATACTCACCCCTATTATCTATCCTCAATACTCTGATTTTCCTCCCAGTCTGTTTCTCCACAAGAGCTTTGAACTCTTGGAATGGATTGTAGACTTATCCTTTGGTCTTCATGAATACAATCCAATACTTTTGAGAGAAGTCATCAATGAATATGACATAGTAAAAACAACCACTCAAATATGTAGAAGACATAGGAACACATAAATCATAATGAATTAGATCAAGTATACCTATTACTCTACGTCACTTCTTGGAAAATAAGACTTGGTGTAATTCCCGAAAGAACACCCATTGCACAAATCTTGGTGCTCTGTATTGAACTATGGCACTCCAATATCAATCTCCCTTAGAATCCTCAGAGCCCCATGATGAAAATGGGCCATCCTCCAATGCCATAGCTAACAAATATCAATGTAATGCACTAGTTGTAACATCCCTAGCCACCAATAGGTCGGGAAAAGTCACTTAAGAATGTCTCTCTTAGCTCTGATACCAATTTGTAACATTCCCAACAACCAAAAGGCTGTGAAACGTCACTTCAGAATGTCTCTCTTAGATTTGATATGAATTTGTAATTCCCCCAGACACCAACAGGTCAGGCAACGTCACCTTAGAACATCTCTCTTAGCTTTGACACCAATTTGTGACGTCCCC
Source organism: Picea sitchensis (assembly GCA_010110895.2). Classification (NCBI taxonomy): domain Eukaryota; kingdom Viridiplantae; phylum Streptophyta; class Pinopsida; order Pinales; family Pinaceae; genus Picea; species Picea sitchensis. Next base: position 99,453 of record SNQJ01S0029797.1, read on the forward strand.
AACCACCAACAAGTTGGGCAACGTCACTTTAGAATTTCACTGTAATACCATTTTATGGTAGTTGCGACCACCCAGGTCGGGCCTCGTAACACCACCAATAGACCACTAAGCTCTGATAGAATTTTAATTGTTCATCCTAGATTACATATATATTACATGCATTTCTAACGAAATAAAAGGAAATAAAATATACTACTACCATACTAACTCATGCGAAATTGACTGTAAAACATACATGCAATGAAAGAACATGATAACAATATAAGAATCATAGACATGCACATCAAACATCATTAAACACATAATAGATACTTAGCTTTGGATTTTGAAGACCACCGACTACATGCAGACCTTCCACGAACCTCCCAGCCTTAGACCACACTGCTCATCACTCTCAGCAGTGGGTCACCCCTGAGTTGGCACTAAACTCCACTAGGAAAGGGATTACTAGGCTTGGCAAGGCTAAAATTAATGTTGCATAGTTCAACTAGAAGGATTCTCTCAGGATCCACTTATGCCCACTTCTCATTGACTCTCATTCCCCACATGCTTGTCCCACCCTAGGAGTATACACCTTCACTGTCACACGGTTCATCGACTGCTCTGCCTCGCTTCTAGGGTTTCAGCAACCAACCAGATAGGAAATATCAGAGCTCTATAGTTGTTACTGGAATCCCTCTAGGATAATTCACCTCCTTGGCACACTCTCTCACCTGGAGATATTTTCTCATAGGCCTGGCAACCTGCCTCTTCAATCTACAGGCCTAGAAACCCGCCTTTGCAAACCATAGGCTTGACAACCTATTTCTTCTATCCAGGTTGTAAGTCAAATGGTCAAGGGTGGAGGCAACAACATAACTTAGGTAAGTTAGAGTACGACTCAACAAAATACCAGTGTGTGCAAGTTACAGAGGTTCACGATGTCCACATATTCAACAATGAAAAAAATGGTTGGATGTGTGCTTGCTTGGTGGATGAGTGAACTTGTGAGGATAAAGGTGGCTAACTGGTCAGAGAATGGCGAGAATGGTGAGAGTTTTAGATCCAACTTTGTGTCCCTGAACCTTTGTGAGTCCCCCCCCCCCGCAAAAAAAAATAAAAAAAAATAATTCCCACTTAAAATTGCATGTGCCTAAGCTGACACCTGTCACTCATGAAGATCGTTCCTTTCCATTTGGAAGTCATTCCCTCTTTCCAAAGGAACTTAGGACATAATCATATCCTTCTATCAACATTTAGAATAATAGAAAATTATTATTAGACTTAAGCTCTTAAGCTTAGTCCCTATTTCCATCCTCTCATCCCCATCTCCCTTACTCAGCCTAGTGGAGGTTAGTCTCCCATACTCTTTCTTTCTGGTCGGTCTACATGCAACGATGTTCTTATATTAATAATATGAATATTTACATGTACAAAATAGGCTCCCGGCCTTTAACACATAGGCTCAACAACCTAATAAACACTTAAGCCTATTAGCTTATAATTTCTTGGCTCACCAGCCTACAAAACATGTTACAATTCATAAATCCAACTGGGGCTTGTCCTTGGGGATATTACAATTCCCTCCCCTTATTTTTTCACTATCATTAGTGCAACGTATTTACACAACATCAACAAGATTTTCAAAATATTCAAAAAGATGTGGGTATTCTGCTCGCATAGCATCCTTATGTGCCCATGTCATGTCCTTAGTACTGTACTAGGTCCACTGGACCTTTACAATCCCTATGGGTCAATTCCAGAGCTACTTTCTCTTCTGGTCCAACATGTGCACTTGATGCACTTACAAGGCATCATTTTCCTCCACTTGAATCACATTCCAATCAATTACATGATTAGGATCGGGTATATACTTCTTGAGCAATGAAACATGAAATACATTATGAACATTCATGGATGCAGGCAATGCAAGCATATAAGAAACTAGTCCAATCCTTTCTACAATTTCAAATGGTACACAATATTTGGCTGCCAACTTGGGATAGCTCCCAACTTCAAGGAACTTCTGTTGGATTTTACTTTCAAGAAAACATTATCACCCACTTTAAAATCCCTATGGGTTCTTTTCTTATCAGCGTACTTTTTTTCCTTCCTTGGGAATCCTTCAAATTGTTCTTATCTTCGTCATTTTCTCTTCCATTTCCTTGAGAAACTTTGGCCCAATTATTTCTCTATCACCTGGGTTGTCCCAACTTATTGGTGTGTTGCACTTTCTACCATAAAGTGCTTCAAACAGACTCATCTTCAGTGATGCTTGATACCCATTGTTGCAAGAAAATTCTACCAAGTGTAGATAATCCTCCCATTTATATGGTTTGTCCATCACATACATCATTTTCATGTCTTTAATCACTTGGTTCACCCTTTCTATTTTCCCATCAGACTCAGGATGATAGGTTGTGTTGAAGTTCAGATTCGTTTTGAACCCCTTGAATAACCCTCTCCAAAACTTTGAGGTAAATTTTGGGTCTCTGTCAGAAAAAAATGTTTTGGGTATGCCATGCAATCGTGCTACTTCCATCATATAGATATCAACAACATTAGTTTCTTTGTGAGTAGTCTTCAATGGAATGAAATGGGCATATTTAGTAAATCCTATTGATTGCATCATGTTGCTTTCTTGTTCTTGGAAATCTTGTGATGAAATCCATTGTCACCACTTATCACTTCCACTTAGGAATGGGAAATGGATGCAGTAATCTAGCTAGGTGTCTATGCTTAGCCTTGACCCTTGTACATTCTAATCATTTAGATATGTATTCAACAATATCCTTCCTCATGCATGGCCAATAATATTGTCTCTTGATTGTTGAAACTCCTTTCGGATATCCTAGGTGTCCTGCATAAGGCACATTATGCATCTCTTTTAAAATAACACTCCTCAATTCCGAAGAACTAGGTACATAGGATTTGTTTCTGTACTGAATAATTCCATCAATTCCCAATTCATAATCCTCAACCTTTTGTTGCATTTTACCTTGCTGCAATTTTGTTACCAATTCCATGTACTGCAAATCTAAATTTGCAGCTTCAGAAATTCAACCTTTAAGATCCATCTGATACATGCTAATGGTTGTAGCATGCAGTTCATGCACTCTCCTGCTGATTGCGTCAACCACTTTTTTCTCCTTTCCTTTGATGTGATTGATATCAAAGTCATACTCCCAGAGGAATTCAAACCATCTACTCTGCCTAGCATTCAAGGTAGGCTAATCAAACAAATATTTCAGGCCATTATGGTCTGTCGACTTCTTCAAAGAGTTTACTATGGCTGCCAATTCCAAATCATGAATGGCATAGAACCTTTCATGCTCTTTCAACTTCCTTGATTCATAACATACAAAAAACTTGTTTTGACTGAGGGCTCCATCCAGTCCTTCTTTACATGCATCTGTGCATACAATGAAGTCTTCATTCATATTTTCAATCTTCAGAATTGGAGCACTGGTTAACAATTGCTTCAATTGTTGGAAACTCTTTTCACATTCTTCTATCCATTGAAATTTCTTCACCTTCCTTTGCAAGGAAGTGATGGGGTGAGTTATTCTCGAAAACCCTACAATGAACCTTCGGTAGTAACCAGATAGACCCATGAAGGATATGAATTCCATCACATTCTTAGATTTTTTCCACCCTTTAATGGCCTCAATATTTCCATGGTCCACTACTATCCCTTATTTAGATATGATATTCCCCAAATAGTGAATTATGTTAGAATAAACCAAGCACTTGCTCAATTTCACATATAGTTGATGCTACCTTAGCACTTGCAACACCATCCTCAAATGATGCTCATGCTCTCCCTCTGAATTGGAATATACAAGGATGTCATCCAAAAAGACAATGACAAACTTGTCTAAATATTCCCGAAAAACACCATTCGTTAAGAACATAAAAACAACTGGTGCATTTGATAACCCATATGGCACCACTGTGAACTCATAATTACCATACCTTGTCCTGAAGGAGGTCTTGTTGATATCTTCCTCTTTAATCCTTACTCGATGATATCCTAACTTGATATCTATCTTATAAAATATCTTTTCATACTTCAATTGATCAAAGAGATCAGCAATCCTTGGCAAAGGATACTTGTTTTTTACAGTCAATTTATTCAACTGTCTGAAATAAATGCACATTCTCAATGTCCCATCTTTCTTCTTCATAAACAAGACTGGGGCACCCCAAGGTGACACACTTAGGTGTATATACCCCTTCTTAAAAAGTTCTTCAAGCTGCATTTTCTACTCCTTCAGTTTGGGTGTACTCATTCTGTAGCGAGTCTTCAACACCAGAGCTACTCCAGGCATTAAATTTATAGAGAAATCAATATCTCTCTTTGGAGGTAGTCCTGGTACCTCCTTGAAAACATCCTCAAATTATTCCAAGACTACATGATCCAGATTTGGCACCTTATCATTAGATGCTACCTCCATATGTGCTGCAAATATTTGACAACCTTAACTGTAGCATTTCTTCAGTTGCATTGATGAGATTTCCTGGACAATAACTACCTTGGGAATTTCTTGGACTATTCCTTTATTTCCTTCCTCATCTAGGAAATTGAATGTGTTGTCACGATAGTCTACTATGGCATGGTGTTCATCCAACCAATCCATACCAATCAGGTATTCATATGATCCCAAAGACACTATGTTCAAATCTTCCTTGGTACTCAGTCCATTCATGCCCACTGGACATGATTTAACCAACTCAACAACCTTTCTCTTGGCTCATGTAGCTAGCTGAACCAACCAATATTTCACATGGTTGCTTCTTGGAAATTGCATCCTTTCCAATACCTTGGGATCTATATAACTATGACTAGCCCCTGAATCAATTAAAATAGTAAATGCATGGTTATTGATCATACCTTCAACTTCAATAATATGTGATTCAAACTCATGTTGCTTGTTGTCCAGGGCTGCATAGATCCTTGGTATTCTATTGTTCATGTCCTCCATTGTTTCTGCTTGCTGAACATTGTAGACAAATCTCACTTTGTCACTTCTCTGAGGGAAATATCTATACTTGAGATCCCCTTTACAACCCCAACATTGCATAGGTCGTTGTCTTGGCCTTTGCCCACCTACTTTAGCCATCATGGGCTCTCTAAAAACTGGTTGTATTTGAGGATTATTCCTGAAAAAGGATGGATTTTTCCCCTTCTGCCTATGTTCCCTCTTAATATTCGTCTTGTCTTCCCAAGCTCTTTGGAAAGTAGACCTTCCTTTATGCTAAGCATATAAGCATTTCACTCTCCTTATGGTTTCTTCCATAGTTTTAGGATCATTATACTAGATCTTGTCACTAAGGAAAGATGGCAGTCCACTCAAATATCTTTGGATTTTCACAGTCTCATCTTTGACGAAAGGTGCATACTTTAACAACTCTAGAAATCTTCTTTTATATTCATCTATAGTCATGATGCCCAATTTGAGTTCAAAGAACTCTTTCATCTTTCTATCATAGTATCTCTTAGTTAAGTATTTATTTTCAAAGTGTTTCTTGAATTCCCTCTAGGTAACATTCTTCTCTTTGATATGTTGTACTTGCACAAGCTAGTCCCACCACATGGATTCTTTTCCTTTCAGTTGATACATCATGATTCTTCTTTCTACATGAGAGGAGTAATTCTGCAGTTGGAAATAGTTCCTCATGCCAAGAAGCCATGTCTTAGCATCTTCCTCCTTCTGGTGCTCTCCATCAAACATAGGAGCTTTAATATTGTTCATTTCACCCTTTAGTTCATCCACTACAAATCTCTTATGATTTTTGGTAGAGATGGACTTGAACTACTGTGTTCCCTACTCTTGGAGTTCCCTTGGGAGTGATGATGGTGTCTACCAACACTCCTTGATTTTCTCTTCTCATCAGGGGACCTGTAAATTCCTGATTTACTGGAGTCACTCTCCTTATCCAATTTATTTTCTATTCTTTCTAGGCTCTACATCAACTTTATGTTGAATTCTCCCTGTTGTTCCCTAGATTTCATGAGCTTTATGTTATCTTCTCAGTGAGTCTGGACATGTTTCTACAACTTTTCAATGATTTTCATCATGTTTCCTTCCTTAACTATCTATTCTTCATTCCCATTGGGGTTCAATCCTTCAACTCCTATATGGACATCCATTCCTCTAACTTCATTTTTTGAACTGTAAGAACCCTATTCCTTCCCCATTTCTTTGCACTAAGAGACAATTCGGTTCGGTTCTAACAATCGTTAACTATGCAAAATGTGAAGTCAACCAAATGTTTTTCACGCTATCAGACTTTAATAATTTTCCAGAATAAACCAATTTGATTCAACAAAACAATATCAGATTCCATTTTCTGTAGGTCTTGGTTGGTCAATAACCCATTAGCTTCAATCTCTAAGCCCAGTTTTGTTCTGCAACAAATTTCAGGTGCTAGCCCCTTTTCTTCAGCCCTTGGTTCTCATGTGACCACAGTTGTAACCCAACGCATATGATTTTGGTGCTTATCCAGAGATCTAAAAATTAGGGCTACGGGCTTTGGAGGTTTCCATTTTTTCACATGTCCCAAAATCACAGAACAATAAATTGTGGAACATGTGAAGAACGACGAATATACGATCCACCTTCCTACATGCACCATTTCTTTCGGAGTGTCAAGTCTCCGAAATTCATGACATGGTGCCACATGTCCACTAGGGCCCACGGTTTCCTTTCTCAAACTAATAAATGCCAAAAATGTCAAATCAACTTTAGTACTTTTTAAATTGTGGGGAAATGGGTTGGTGGCTTTGGATTAACCCACCAATCATTCCACAATTGTCCCCACGCTGACATGTACCCCTTCTAGGAAACTGTGGTTTGGATTGAGGGACCACCTTGTAGAATTATCTGCCATGCAACTTCGATCTCTGAAATGCCTCTTGGCCTTCGATATTGATAGATAATGACCAAAGTTAATGCAAAACCGAGCGAGGTAACTTCTTCGTCACGCTTAACGACCTTGTTCCAACCCTAGGAGCGCCACTCGGTAGGACACACAAAGGTGACATGTGGTCCAATTAGGTGGGTGACATATGCCACGTCCTCACTGTATTTTCATCTTACCAAGGTTCTTAACTCACTGGCACATGACACACATCCCATGTGTCAACATCATTCCTAGTGACGTCAGCAGGACACGTCACTTCGAGACTTCGGGCTTCGGGAGATTTCACCTTTGCACAACTTGTTTCTCCCAAACATTGAACTCCCAAACAATCGATATTCTAACACATGTCTCTTGCGATGAACAATCTAGATTAACTCCAGATTTCAAGACTTTGTGAGTTTGCGCATCAACACACTTTGTTTCTCCTGAATGGTGTATTCCTGAACAAGTGAACTTCCCAACACGTGTTCCCTTCTTGGATCAACGGGCAGGAAATACACAAAATTCATTATGTCCTCTCTACACGTGGCCAAGAGTTGTGACCTCGACTTAAACTTTGGGTGCTTATCTCGCTTTGAAATATCGACAGTCGTGTTTTAATGAACCTTGAACATCAATGGCCAGGAGTGATTGGAGGAATTCAACTTGCTCACGCTTTAATTTCCTTTCCGATCTCCGCAATGCGAAGATGCTCTTCTGTAGTGGGATCGATATCCACTGTTGATCTCTTGATCGATCAAGATCAATGATCTAGAGGGATTGCGAGGTCTCGACTTATTCTCTCTTTAATTTCCTTCCCGATCTCCACAATCTCTCCCCACTGTCGATCTCCCATTAATGAGATCTGACGGTCATGAATTAATCTTCTCTTGATCTGAAGGCTCAAATTCAAACCTTATGGTTCCAAACCCACAAGTTACTATAGTTTCTTTTCTGTGCTATCTTTCTTAAATTGTTATACCTCCTGAGCTTCCAAACATGGCCCAGGTGCTTGCTTGGCACTCTAGAATGCTCTAAAATTCAAATTTTGTCCTTCTCAACAACAATTTGCTCTAAGATTTTGATTCCATAACCACTTATATGGCCTAATTCAGTCTCAGTGTCGAAAACTGGGCTCTAAACTTCAATTTTGTCCATTTTGACAACAATTCTTTTCTAAAACTTTTGCTTCAACTTCCACAAACATGGCCCATCCAGGATCATTGTTGAAATGATGGATTTGATACCAATTTGTAATGTCCCCAACCACCAACAGGTTGGGCAAATTCACTTTAGAACATATCTCTTAGCTCTGATACCAATTTGTAATGTCCCCAACCACCAACAGGCCAGACAATGTCACTTCAGAACGTCTCTCTTAGCTCTAATACCAATTTGTAATGTCGCCAACCACCAACAGGTCGGGCAATGCCACTTCAAAATGTCTCTCTTAGCTATGATGCCAATTTGTAACATCCCGTAGCCACCAACAAGCCGAGCAACATCACCTCAAAATGTCTCTCTTAGCTTGGACACCAATTTTTGATGTCCCCAACCACCAACAGGTCGAGCAACGTCACTTCGAAATTTCAATGTAATACCATTTTGTGGCATCCTCGACCACCGAGGTCGGGCCATGTAACACCAACAACAAACCGTTAAGATTTGATAGCAGGTTAATTGTTCATCCTAGAGTACGTATATATTACATGCATTTCTAATGAAATAAAAGGAAATAAAATATACTACTACCATACTAACTCATGCAAAATTGACTGTAAATCATACATGTAATGAAATCACATGATAACATTGTAATAATCATAGAGATTCACAATAGACATCGTTAAACACATAATTGATACTTATCATTTGATTGTGAAGACCACAGACTGCGTGGAGACCTTCCACGAACTTCCCAGCCTTAGACCACAGTACTCATCACTCTCAGTAGTGGCTCACCCCTGAGCTGGGACTAAAATCCATTGGGCTAGGGATTCCTAGGCTTGGAAAGACTAACATGAATGCCACATAGTTGAACAAGAAGGGTTATCCCAGGATCCACTTATGCCCTCTACTCACAAACTCTCATTCCCCACATGATTGTCCCACCCCAGAAGTATACACCTTCATTGTCACACAACTCTGTAGCTCTCAGGTCAGACATGAAATCTCATAGCTCTGTAGCTGTTACTTGAATCCCTCCAGGATAATACACTTCCTCAGCACACTCTCTCACATGGAGAGAGTTGCCCACAGGCTTCACATCCTACCTCTTCAATCTATGGCCCTGACAACCCATCTTTTCAAACCACAAGCCCGATAACCTGTTTCTTCTATCCAATTCTTAAGACAAATGGGCAAGGGTGAAGGAAACATCAAAAACCGGGTAAGGAAAAGCACATCTCAGAAAAATACCAATGCACGCAAGTTACATAGGTTCACGATGGCCACGGGTTCAAAAATGGTGGAAATGGTTGTTTGCATGCTTGCTCAGTGCATGAGTGAACTTGTCAGGATAAAGGTGGCCGACTGGTCAGAGAATGGAGAGAACAATGAGAGTGTGAGAGCCAATTGTGTGTCCCTGAACCTCTGTGAGTCCACCCCCAAAACAATAATTCCCACTTAAAACTGCATGTGCCTGAGCTAACACATGTCGCTCATGAAGCTCATTCCTTTCCATTTGGAAGTCATTCCCTCTTCCCAAAGGAACTTAAGATATAATCATATCCTTCTTTCAACATTTAGAATAATAATAATTTATTCTTGGACTTAAGCTCTTAAGCTTAGTCCCTATTTCCAGTCTCTTAGCCCCCTCTCCCTTACCCAGCCTAGTGGAGCTTAGTCCCCCATAGTCTTTCTTCATGGTCGGTCTACACACAATGATGTTTTTATATTAATAATAGAAATATTTACATGTACAAAATGTGATCCTTGCATTTAACACCTAGGCTCACTAGACTAATAAACACTTAATCCTATCAGGTTATAATTGCTTGGCTCACCAGCCTACAAAACATGTTACAATTGATAAATCCAACCGGGGCTCGTCCTTAGGGATATTACACTAGATGGATGAAACATGTTGGGAGTATGATATAATGCACTAGCTGGATGAAACATGAGCTTGTACAACTTCTCATTTTGAGTCCTAATCACTTTGGCTAAAGTGATATTGGATCCCTTGGGAAATAGGATCACCTGTCCATTATGGAACAACACCTCATATCCCCTCTCCTCAATAGTAGAAATTGAAATCAAGTTCTTCTTCAAGCCAGGAACATATAAGACATCTCTCAATAACATGGGAGGTTGAGACTCCCTATGAAATGATATTGTCCCACTACCAACTGCCTTGACCACCGAGTCATCTCCAAGAACTACCTCAAGATCACCAATTTGTGTAAGATCTGTCAAATTCTCACGAACACCTGTCATATGGAGGGAGGCACCACTATCAATATACCAAACACTAGAATGTGTGGCTCTAGTGGAAAGACACACCACTAAATAAAACTCCTTGTTGAACTTGGTGGAAAACTCCTCCACCTCTACTGAAGCTGCAATCTATTTCTTCTTCTTTTTAGGACACTTCCCCGCATAATGCCCAAACTTGTGACATGAAAAGCACTTGACTTTTCTCATGTCCTTCTTTCCTTCACCCTTTGGCTTATTCCCTGTCTTAGGCCCCTTTTTGAACTTCTTCATGCTATTAGTAGAAAGAGACACATTCTCCTCATCATTACCAGTAGATGAACCGTAATGCACATATCCTCTCTGGGTTTTCTCCTAAACAAAATCATCCCAAAGACGTTCCCACTTGGGAAGGTTCTCCCTTGCCACAATTCCCTCAACAAAAAAAACCCATTGTTTGGTCACCCCATTCAATGTTTTCCTCACATGTTCAATGTCAACAATGGCCTCCCCAACAACACTAGGTTCATCTCTTACCTGTGTCAACCTGGTAAGATATGTGACCACATTTTCAACCTTGGTCATTCTAATTCTTTTCAGTTTCTCTCTCAAAACCATATTTCGGTTCTCATTTGTACTTTGATACAAATTCATCAAGGACTCCCACATCTCATAGGAATTTTTATTCCCTATCACATGAGGAATCACATGGTCCTTGATGGCATCAATGATGACTCTTTTATGCTTGATACTCTTCTTGGTGTAGGCTGCCATAACAATAGCATCTGTAGGTATTGTTATTGGGTTTGTTGTGGAGTTATCAACAATGTCCCATAACTCACTCTCCTACAAAAGAAAAATAATTATCTCCTTCCAAGCACCACAATTTACTACCCCATCAAGTCTATCCTCAACTCTTAAACCTATAGCCATTGACCCTTCTTAGCTGAAATAAAAAATTTCAAAAATTATGTCCGGTGAAGTAAGTTATGTCCTATTCTCTGTATTGTTGATTTAATTCAACATTTCCCTTCAACTTAGCTCTGATACCATGTAAAATTTTCAGACCCCACCCAGTTTCAAGTCTCACTGAGACAACTCATTGTTAAATGCACAAAACACAGTTTTATGACATCAATAAATTACCCCATCATATAAAAAAATATTAGAACCGAAACATGAGGATTTTGAACATCATCTAATGCATAAATAAATTTCCAACAACAACACAATAACTCAAAAATAAATGCACAGAGATTTTTTTTAAAATGTGACCCTGGAAAAAACCACAAGGGGAAAACTAGTGAGAGAGGGTCTTTTTATTATTTCAGAGCTCAAAGAAAAATGTCATTTACAACAGTCAGTATCTTCAAAAAACAAATTACAGACTTCTCTCAAAAACCGTGCCAAGTTTCCTCCTCTGAATTCATTCCATAATTTCTTGTAGAAATGCAGAAGTAAGCTCCTCGGATTCTATTCCCTTTAGTTGTACGGTTTCCCTCGAAATTGATGCCAAAAAAAAACCCCAATTTCTATCCCATAAAGTATTGTGCGTCCCCCTAGGAAAGTGTGCCAACTCTCTAGAAAATAAAAAACATTCTCTTCTTTATTTTTGTTCCATAAACAAAATAGTACAACTTCCACAAATCCATATTCTATGGACCATAACTGTCATGTACATTTTTCTCGATTTTTGTGTTGTAGTTTTTGTCTTGGAATCTGTGCCACATTCAGAAAATGTCTTCTCTACTTCAACTCGACCTCACTCTTTGAAACTCTCTCCAAATCACATCAAGAATGAATATGGGGGGCACCTCCCTTACCCTAATTTACTCAATGAGAGGGAAGGTGAAAATTCATCCAGTCCAGTGGTTGAAATTAGACAAGATGAGTGGTGGAGAGTAAATCACTTAACTCACCCACTTTCCCTAAGTTCAAAAAGTCACCTTTTAATTTACATCTCATAAATTAAATGACTAGGGTCCACATTAGGAATTTTCCCACCTTCTAGGTGCCTAGCTGATGAGAAACACTTGCCTAGGTACGTTTTAATTATTTTAACAAATTTTTGGGTAATGGGGTGCAAACATTTGGTCTACGTAATATGTATTGACTAGAAAACTAAAAATAAATTCAACTCAAGTGTGATTCTTGGCATGTAATATTAGGTAATCACCAAATTAAATCAACCAAATAAACAATTTAAATTCAAATATTTCATTATAAAACATTGAAATTTAGACTATGAAAATTAATAAGTTCACACTTAGTGATAGCTAAAAAACTTTCCCTTCCACTTAAAAATAGGTGAATATGATTCCAAATTTTTGTGGTACATTTGAAAATAGGGGAATATGATTTGAAAGTTCTTAATTGTCTACCTGATAAAAAGTGAATATGATTCCATATGCATTATATGGTGTGGTTATTTATACCAAAAAATAATAATAGTGTTTTGAGATAAGGAAATGTTATGGATAATTCTCACCTACACATAAGCAAAACATCCCTTGGATATGTCCTTGATCCAAGAAAAAAATTGGAATAGACCACAATAAGATTTTCAAGGTTTTCCCTAGATCTATCATATTTGTCATAATTATGCTATTGAAGTGGGATGAAAAGGCATACCTTGTTTCTAAAGGTTGTTCTCGCATGTTCATATCTTTTCAAGCTCCAAATATCTAGTTGTAGCTCCTACAACCTGCTACTTGCACACAAAGAGACAATAGTTACCTTTCTTAAACATCTTCAGTATTTAAGGAATGAAAATCTTAATTAAATCTAGCCTAATCTACTCACGGAAAGATTAGATCTGTCACAATCAAGTGTCCATTTTCAAACACATATGCATTAGAAGTGCAAAACATACTCATCTATATTAATGAATGGATAATAGTACATCAATCATGAAAGCATACCTTGAGTCTTGAAAGAAGTGCGCCTTTGGCCATATCTCTAGCGCCTCCTTAGCCCTTACACAAGAAATGATGACTTTATATGAAGACTAGTCTCTATAGAAGTGGTCCTCTATTTTTTTTGCAACATGTACCTTCCTCAATTTTCCGATGGAATGCCTTCTTTATATAGATTGGTGGAGGCGGCTAGGGGATGCTTCTAGATCTCTAGAACTTAGTGAACCTATACTAGATTGAGATCTCCCAAGCTCATATCATGAGAGAAACAACTCACCTAGAGTTGATCTCCTTGAAACTAACCAAATCTAGAAGGATACACAGGTGGTCATGGGTTGTCAGTGGTACATTTAGCAACTGGTCGCAAGATGTAAGGGATTCAATTAACAATCGATCACACTCTGCCAAGCAATCAAGGTGTGAATATCCTAAAAAATGATTGAAATCTAGGGAAGAAGAGTGTCTAAGTAATTAAGCATCAATGGGTCCTCCATGAGTCCTTAGGGTGGAAAATAAGGTTCTAGCAGGAAAAATGTGAGATATTATAATAATACAAAATATTTACATACCCTAAAATATTATCCTAAAATTTATCCTTTGGCTATATTTCACCCCTAAAAAATAATACCCTCAATCAACCCAACAACTAATCAATTATAAATTTGTTTATATATTTTGTGTATAAACTTTGTTTGTATAAAAGATAAATCCAACACTTAAGTTAATATCACCATTGTTATACAGTATTCATAGGAGCAATGACTTGTAAAATCATTTTTTTCAGCACAAATCTCTAACCCCTCTATCTTTAAATACTCATAAATAAGTGGTTGTAAGTAATATCATGCTAAACAATCTTGTATAATGTATGGCTATAGATAATTAAAAAACAACTCAAAATAAGAGGTTGTAGCAGTGATTTTATTGATAGAAGCTACCACTCAAGAATTGTTCCTTATGCTTTAAAACAACAACTCATTAGCCCATGAAAAACTCATTATCCCACGAATCATTATTTGTGAGGCATCTTTCGAGCACATCAAAAATAAGGAAATGTTATGGGTGTTTTCTAAAATCAGACATTCATGGGCGTTCAAGCTGCATGCACTATCCATACATCAAATTGAAAGTATGAGGTAGCCTGGTTGATGCGATATGGAGATGCACAAAAATTCTCAAAGACCTTAACGAGTGACCGCAATCAAATAATTATGGAAGGTACCAATTCAATCAGCCAAATGATTGAATTTGAAATGGCAATAAATGTTCCAATGTGAAACATTAACATTAAGCTGCATGCACTATCCATACACTATTCATAGGAGCAGTGACTTGTAAAATCATTTTTTTTCAGCACAAATCTCTAACCCGTCCACCTTTAAATACTCGTCAATAAGTGGTTGTAAGTAATATCATGGTAAACAAGCTTGTATGATGTATGGGTATATATAATCAATAAACAACTCAAAAGAAGTGGTTGTAGCAATAAGAATTTATTGACAGAAGCTACCACTCAAGAATTGTTCCTTATTCTTTAAAACAACAACTCATTAGCTCATGAAAAACTAATTATCCCACGAATCATTATTTGTGAAGCATCTTTTGAGCACATCAAAATTAAGGAAATGTTGTGGGTGATTTCTAAAATTGGAAATTCATTGGCATTCAAGTTGCACGAACTATCCATACATCAAATTGAAAGTATGAGGTAGGTTGGTTGATGCGATATGGAGATGCAAAAAAATTCTCAAAGACCCTAGCAAGTGACCCCAATCAAATAATTATGGAAGCTACCAATTCAATCAGCCAAATGATTGAATTTGAAATGGCAATAAATTTTCCAAAGTGAAACATTAACATAGTGACACTCATTGATATAATAGTATTCTTTAGAAATTCATTATAATGGGTGAGCTACGCATGCTCATAAATATTATGCGTTGTTACTCACTAGAAAAAAATATTGCAAATTCCCATGGCACATAGACACTTTTCCTCTTTGTGGACAAGCTCATTGACTCCTTCGACCTATGACCTCTATTTGAGTTCTCATATCTACTATTTCCCTCCAAGGTTTCCAATTCATCTTTGCATCCCCCATTTGATGTCCTTATTCACCACATCCTTCATTTTAAATGGGCTCTCTTCGAAGGTCAACCATCACAATAGTTCACTTCAACTTTCAAATAATTGTTGGACATTTTATCAAATTTTTCAAAAAAATAATTAAATGCTTATTACAACGTTTACTAGATTTTGACGAGGTTCCAATCCACATCATTATTTCTATTACTACAACCTCCAACGTCATATCATCATATATTGTTGTCCAGCCTTTCATGGATTCCCTCTAGCACTAACCACTTCTTGATGTGGCTATATGCTTTACAATGAAATATAAAGTATTGTTTTGTTTCCACTTCCTCTATGCTGCAAATGTGAGAGGCCGTGTTGCGCCATTCTTCTTTGGGTTATTTGCATGTTCTTTGCTCACACCTTAGTCTATGTGATCTTACCCTAAGCTTAGTCATCTTCTTCGTTGGATCTCCCAAGTTATTTTTCTTCTCTATTGGACTTCTAATTTGACTAATATTCTTTTATTTTCCATTTTTGCCACTCTCTCCTCTAGCCCTTTCCCATCAACCTTAGCTCATAACATATTTTAATTAGTTGAAGAATGAAAAAACCAATTTACATTATTTTTCTAATGAGAAGATGTAGTCCTTCATTTTACATCCATCACTCATAATTATGACACTTTAGTGTCATTTTGTATTGGAAAATTCTTCTTTGTGAGAGATGATTAACCTCTAATTACTGAGCAAAGCTCGACACTTAATGAATTCACTATCCTCCATCATGTCAAATAATTCAAACCAATAATTCTAAATAGTTCAAACTAGTAAACTTAACTACTTAACTTAAACAAAGGCATGACTAACTACTATGCAACTTACTTTTGTTTGTGCTAAAAGTATCTTCCAAATTTATAGCTCTAAAATGATAAAATTATTTTGTTTTTTTTTATATAATTTTTTATTTAATTCTCTAAATTATACTTAAAGAATTAAGTATATTTATAATTTAATTAAAAATAAAAAAACTATTTCAAAATAAAAAAAATAATAATGATCATAATACCTATAATATAAAAATTATTTAACATTAATATATTTTAATTATAATCCATTAAACATCCATTTATAGTTTGGTTGTTAAATCTCTCCTTATTTACTATTTTGGAAATTAAAATAAATTTTTACAAAGTACTTTTACAAAATTTGGTGATATAGCCCGCTAAAATGGAATATGATAATAGATAAACAGAAAAGGAAATTAAGGGGAGGCCAAGCCCTACAAAAATGACAGCAAAGGCGCGCAACAAAAAAAAAGAGCCAATGCTAGTATGTTATGGCTTTGCATGTCTGCCATATCTGAAATCTGAGACGTTGTATCTTCTACTTATTCAAGAAATATCGGAAGAACAGTTTTGCGTGTGAACGAGGCTCTACGTACGCATATGATATTGAATTATTTCATGTTACAATGAATGAATCAATGTGTGGGGATCATTTCACCATCTTTCGTCGGCTGTTTCGTTTGGTTTCCATGTTAAAACAAAAATAATAATGAAGAGATCTTATATCGATTAGTGTGTACAAGATATTATATGGATTACTGTTTACAAGAATCTTATACAGTAGGAAAATATATTATAATTTAGTTGTCAGAGTGGAGACAATTATTATTGGCTGCTACTCTTGAATATAGGTTGATTCATTACAATTTATTAATATTCAAGGAAATCCATGTCAACTGAAATAATTCATTCATGGTCTATAAGGAGGCAGTTTCCACTCCTGTTAGATACCTTTAAGGTCTTGGGCTTTTAAACTAATCTCTTACTTCCAAGAAAAACAAAATCTGTTAGATACCTCTAAGGTCTTGGGCCTTTAACCTAATCCCTTACTTCCAAGAAAAATAAACTCTTAACTAAAAAACAATTTTAAATCAGCTTATACAAGATATAGTAACTGTTTTTCTTATAATTTTTGTATTTAAATATTTATCTTTTATATTTTTCTAACATTATTTAGTTCTTTGCTTCTTTTGGTCCTCAAGTTAAAACAAAAATAATACTAAAGTGTAGGAAAATATATCATAATTTACTTGTCAATCAGGAGTGGAGTGGAACAATTTTTATTGGCTGGCATCAGTGAAAGTAAATTGACTCATTATTGTTATTAAAAAAATAATAACATACCATAATTGATGGTCCATAAAAGAACAGATTTTGACAAGTATTAAATGCCTTTAGATACTTCTGGGGTGTTGGATCTTTAACCTAATATCTTACTTTCAAGATAAACTAGCTCTTAACTTAGCAAAAGCGGTCTTAAATTAATATATACAAAGTATAATAACTAATTATTTTTTTCTTATAATTTTTTTTATTTAAATATACATATTTTATATTTCTATTTCTGAAACATAGAACATTGAATTTCTATATTTTTCAAATCACAGATCCCTTAAGGGAAAAACAAATTCCTTGCTTAGAAAATAAATTGGATTATAGTTTTTAAACAACGCAATCTAACGTTTTGAAATGTTTTTGTGGATGGAGAATTGGCGTGACATGAGTTCAGATAGGCAAGTGCAGTCCTAGTTCGGCGTAAGTGAAACAAAGGAAGCAGTGTCAAGTGAGCATACGATTAAGGTTGTAACGAACCTCCTAGTTACGACAACAACTCTTTAACAGGTGCAAGTTTTTTTTTTGTTTGAAGTGTGTGCGCGCATGTAAAAGGAACATACACACTTGACTCTACGTCGCCACCCGACAACCGACAAGACGCAACCACAATGAACACAACCAGAAGGCTTAAGGCGCACAACAGGTGGTTGTAAGCAATAAACGACCATAGACATAAGGCGCACAACAAATAACTGCAAGCATAAACGACTTACTGGGTTATGCACGGTACAAACACAAAGGAAGAATCCATAGTAGTGGATTTTACTATTTCTGCACAGGAAAG